>OX376372.1:182053960-182143937 GCA_947369275.1 Nemotelus nigrinus
TTTAATTGTAAATCATTTAATTGTAATGAGCGTGTTGGCAACCCTAAAGCTAGCGCAGGAACTAAAAGTGAAAACCTGCAAATCATCGTCTCTCTTGAAAAAATGCGGCTTCGTAAAAACCACTCATATGTAAATCTTATGCTTTGATTACCTAGCCAAAGTAAAAAACTTGATATGGTACAACGGGCACGCCTGGTAGCCCTTGCCCAATTTACCTATATTTTTAGCATCAAAAACTTCTGTTCACGGAAACTAACGATCCGATGAGCAGGATTCATTGAAATTTACAGAATGTATTGGTCTTAAATAGGACCAGGTCTGATAGAAGTGATTTTGAAATGAGGGCGATTCTGTGCCAGTGGTGCCATCTTGAAAAATCACTAAAAAGGTAACTGCTTTTAGCCCTCTAAATTCTGATTCAATCGTTCGATTGTGACGAAATCTACACAGTAGCTGAATCTTACTTTAAACCGCGTTTGGCAGAACTTTGGTTGAAAAATTCGGTTGGAACTGCCAGCTATGATAATTTTGGTGTCTGGAATTTGAAAAAATAAAAATTTGGAAGTGAAAACATTCAAACCATCGAATATCCTAAAAGTGTCCGTTTCTTACAATAAAACCAATCTGTATACAAATCTTATGCTTTATCTACACGTTCAAAGTGAAACTTTGGAAATTTCATGTCGGACCAGAACGGTAAATTTTTCCCAGTTAACCTAAATTTTTAGCATCAAAAACTTCTGTTCACGGGAACTCACGAACCAATAATCTGATACAACTGAAATTTACAAAATGCATTGGAGTTAAGTAGGACGACGTCTGATAGAAGCGATTTTGAATTGTGGGCAACTCTGTGCCAGTGGCGCCATCTTGAAAAATTACAAAGAAAAAAAACTGCTTTTTGCCGTATCAAATGTGAATAAGCTACCAGATTTTCATGAAATTGACACAGAACCTTACTTTAAACCGTGTTTGGTATAAATTTCGTTGAAAAATTCGATTGGTGCTGCAAGCTATGGTAATTTTTGTGTCTTTGGTTTTGAAAATTCGCTAGGAAAATGAAACTTTTTGCCCTATAACTTCCAGTGCAGTCACGAAATCAATACGAATTTCATACAATTATTGGAACCTATAAAAAACATTATTCAAGCCGAGTTTGGTTTAAAAGCCACGATAGGGTTGCCAGCTATTGTTGGTTTTGTGTTTAATTGCAATATCTTTATTATGCGGTTTTATCGTAGAATTTTCAAATGGTAATGATATTGTAGTGACAATAAACAGCAAATATTAAGTTTTCAATTATTTGAAAAAACTCGCTGCAGGTAACCCTAAATTTCTTTATACTACTATAACTTCGAATGTGATATAACAACGTGAAGCAGATGTGATATATTCTTGGCTTTGATACTGGCAAAAGGTTGCCAGCACGAGTCGGTTGTGCTACTTTTGTATCAATACATGCTTACAGTTAGTATTCATACCGGAAACATTTACAATGAAAATAAATAACCAACGTTTCAATTCTCAAAGTTCTGCAAATTTTTCGGATCGCAGCCCCAAACACCAACTTCAGTTACAGTGCTGCAGGCACTGAGCATTTTCTTCATTGATGTTATATGAGATGCTGCTTTCAAAATTTTGTGAAATAAGCAACTGATAACGAATATCATTAACCCGTGTTTTGCTCTCATAAACGTTAAAATTCATGCCAGTGGTAATATATGAAACCTTCTACCATATGAGTTATAATGCATTCTTGAGACCAAAGTAAAACGTGGCATTTGAAACAGTTTGGCCGTAATAAGCAGTACATGTGGTGGAATATGCACTCAAAACCCGCACAATTCTTCTACTGTTCTTCGAACATTAGTGTTTCTAGCGGTTCAGGTACGCTAGAGTTTTTTATATTGGTCTTAAAGTAAACATGCTAAACGTTTAAGTAAATGCGAAATTATCATCATTTATTATTAAAGCGGCATTAAATATAGGGTTTTTATTCATACTAAGAGTTCGTGCCTAAACTTTCTTTACCCACTGTATGTTTCAATGAATGGACGATTATCACTTAAGATACATACAGTAGTCAACGAAATGCTATTGATATTCAAAACAAAGTATTTAAAACTTCACTTAAGACCGCTTGAATGCCGTATTTTATGAAATGGAAGTATGTGTTTACTTCAAGCTGAGAAGAAAATAAAATTCAGAAACTAGATTGAACAAATTATCCCTGCGAATTATAAAAACTCTTGCGCACCTGAGCCGCTTGAAATACAAATCTTTGATGAACGGTAGACAAATCGCGCAGATTTTGAGTACCTATTCTACAACACGTGCTTCAACCTATTTCGAGTACAAAATCACTTTGATCTTAGCAATGCATTTAAACCCATAGGTTGGAAAGGATTTCAGGAATTTCAACATTTAGGAAAGGCAAAACCTGAAAAACTTTGAAAGCAGCATAAAATAACATAAACAAAGAAAATGCTTAGTGCTTGCAACACTTTATCAGCACTGCAACTAAAGTAAAAGTTTTCAAATTTTCGAAAACATAATATTTGTTGACTATTGGCACTACAAAATCATTACCGTTTGAAAATTTTACAATAAAATCGTTTAATAAAGATATTGCAAAAAAATACAAAATCAACAATAACTGGTAACCCTATTATGGTTTTTTTACCAGATTCATTCTGAATAATGCCTATAATAAGCTCCATATATATAAAAGCTTTATTTTCCTGAGCGAATTTTCAAAACCCATCACACCAAAATTGCTGTAGCTGGCAGCACCAACCGAATTTTTCAGCCAAATTTCATGCGATTCTGGTAGCTAGATCAGAATTCATAGGGCAAAAAGCAGTTTTTTCTTTAGAATTTTTCAAGATGACACCATTGGCACAGAGTTGCCCGCATTTCAAATCGCTTCTATCAGATTTGGTCCCACTCAGTATCTATACATTCTGTGAATTTCATTTGTATCTGATAATTGGGTCGTGAGGTCTCGTGAGCAGAAGTTTTTAATGCTTAAAATATACGTAAATTAGAGGAGGGTTAAAATTTTCCTATGGTTGTATAGACAAAGCATAAGATATTTATAGGAGTTGTTTTTCACTGTAAAAGACGAACATTTTTCAGGAGATTCGATGGTTTGAAGGTTTTCACTTTCAAACATTGCCATAGCTGCAGAGTTGCCGCCACGTTCTTAAAAATCTTCATGAGTCTGGAACTTACTATTAGCAATATGTTCTGTAAGTTTCATTATGATTTCATAATTTGGCCAAACGTTATCGTAGTTCGAAAATTTTCAAATTTTCCCATTCTCATTTTAGGCGCGTAGCGCACACATAGGGTTAAAAATTTCAAAAGAATTATCATATTCACACTTCATAACTTAAAGATTACCGGAGAAGCAGCAAGTGGTGATACGAAAGCGGCAGCTGAATTCCAGCGACATTAAAAACAATAATTGAACAAGGAAACTATCCACCAGAATTTGTTTTTAATGTTGATGAAACAGGTCTGTTTTGGAAAAGAATGCCAAAACGAATGAGAAACGAGCACCAGGATTTAAAGCCGCAAAAGATCGCTTAACACTTCAACTGGGTGGTAACGCAAGCGGAGATTTTAAATTAAAACCATTAATAGTCTACCACTCCAAAAACCCAAGAGCTATGAAAGGCATATCTTAATGAACTTTACCTGTAATTTGGGAGTCTAATAAAAAATCATGGATAACTGTGAAAATTTTCCAGGGCTGGTTCACTGAACATTTCTGCCCGTCTGTTAAACGTTATTGCGAAGTTAAAAAACTTGAAAAAGAGCACTACTATTAGTTGATAATGCACCAGGCCACCCAACAAATTGATCAGACTTAACAACATCCATTCTAGTCGAAGTGGTTTTTTTGCCGCCTAACACAACTGCCTTAACCCAACCAATGAACCAAGGCGTTATATCCAATTTTATGGCTTATTACTTGGGGCGAACATTTAAGCAGATGTTTGAAAAACAGACGGAAAAGAGAAGCAATCAATAAGAGAATTTTGGAAAATCTACAATATCATGAATGCTGTAGAAAACATGGAACACGTTCAAAACTCATTTTACAAACTTTAGTTTTGCGAAAGTTATTGTTTTTTACAGAAAAATTGTATATTCAAAATATCACTCAAATGGCCGCCGGCGTCAAAGGGTTAAAGATTGTTAACTTTTTGTAACATTTGGCACTAGTTTTTATTAACACCAATGTATCCTGAAAATTTCAGTTCAATCGGATGACGTGTTCCTGAGATTTTTCACTGAAATTTTTTGATGATGTCTATATATATATATATATATATATATATATATATATATATATATATATATATATATATATATATATATATATATTTGTATATATATATATATATATATATATATATATATATATATATTTGTATATATATATATATATATATATATATATATATATATATATATATATATATATATATATATATATATATATATATATATATATATATATATATATATATATATATTGTTGTAATGAAAGTAAATTTCCTTCATTATATGTTGAACTGGCATCATATGTATAGAGTTAATTTATATCTGTGATTCGAAAAAACAGAAAATCATTCACAGCAATTTTAATTTTGATTACGATTTTTAATTGTGCGTGAAAAATTCTGTGTTAGAAATAGTTTCATTTAATCTAACGACGATCAATTGCGTCAAACTTATTAGACTACGTTTGATGCTAAATTGCAAACATTCATCGTTTATTTAAGCTATAACCCTCCGGATAATCTAAAATCAGCATTCTTTATTTTTGTGATTTCTATATCGTTGGTTCACGATGCGTCCTATCAAATTAGTTCTCGTGTTTACATTGGTTTTAAGCGTAAGTCAAATTTTAAAATTTGCAAAGTAGAATTAAAGATATCTGCTTCATGTGTGCATATAAAATTATACATTCTTAGGTCCGAGCGCTCGTAAAACTAGTTTCATTCAACTGCGAACCAAATAGAAACATTTGCTTAGAAAATGTTTGTTTCACAAATGTTCTACGAAATAGGATGTTTTTCCTCAATTTTAATTGTTTTTTCGAGCAATCACTATCAAGTATATGGGCAAGTACTTACATATATGTACTAGTTATTGCAATATATTTTATTTTTTTATGTACCACATCTATACATATTCATGAAATGTTACGTAAGAAAGTTCTATTACAAAAATGTACTCCACTCTCTTCACATTCTTTGTAGGTTCATATGAAATTATTCAAATATGAACGCAATGCGCTCAAGCCATTCGTAATAGACATATGTGAAGATTTTTGTCGAGCAATTGAAAAAACAGCATTTTCTCAAATGTTTACTAGGTTTGTGCCGAAACTAAACCGCTATGGTAACTTTTCAAAAAAGTGTCCCATCAAAGTAAGTTCAAACATTATATTTTACACTTTTCAATATTTAATCTTATCTCCCGATTATTTTTAGGGCAATTTTTCTCTTTCAGAGCTACCACTGAATTTGGATTCCATGCCGGCTTTAATAAATCAAGGAAAGTATTTGATGAGAACTTTAATCTGGGATAAGGAGAAAAATACATCAATTATTACTATTGACGTGAAGTTTGAAGTTCGAAATTTTAAAAATGGTTAATATAAGAGAATGATTAAATTACCTCTGAGCGATGAGATATTTTGAGCTCGTATTAAAAGTTTGTGATTTCTCTGAGACAAATTGATTGAGTGGAATATATGATATTTACGAATCTTTTTCAAGCCAGAATACAAATTGAAACTGAAGATAAAAAATAAGTAGAAGCAAATTCAGCAAAATAAAATTCACAAGCCGGCAAAAGTATTGGCATCGCAACGAAAATAAAAGCTTAAACAATAAGATTTCTCACCCTTATCTATCATATCTATTTCTTAAATATTTAGAAATTTACAAAAAAAAAGCTAGTAGTTTCTCAGTAACTCAAATACTAGTGAATGAAAAACAAAACTCTAGCGCACCTGAACCGCTAGAAATACTAATGTTTAATGAACAGTAGAAGAATGGTGCAGATTTTGAGTGCATATTTTACCATGCGTGATCCGTGTCTTTTAAGTGCAAAATCATTTTCATCTTAACAATACATTTAAACTCATAGTGTGAAAAGGATTTCAGGACTACCACTTGCACGCATTTCAAGATTTAGGAAAACCAAACACTGCAAAGCTTTGAAAGCAGCATAATATAACATTAACAAAGAAAATGCTTAGTGCTTACAACACTTTACCAGCACTACAACTAAAAATCTCCCCCACAATTGCTTCACGTCAAAATCAAATAACTCTATCGATCTCGATTTTATAGAAAGATGTTTAGGGTCAAAAAACGAAAAATGTTTGGAGCCAAACAATTTCTAGAGCTTAAAAAATTTAAACATTGGTAACTTATTTTCATTGGAAATGCCCGCGATATGAATACTTAATGTACGCATTTATTAATACGAAAAAAGCAGAAAACGCCTCGCACTGGCAACCCATTGCTAGTACCAAAGCCAAAAATATATCACACCTACCTCACATTGAAAACAAATTACCCTACGTACCCAACCTAACCGTTTTAATCCCATGGCTGCAGTCGCAAAAGTTTTCAAATTTTCGAAAGCTTAATATTTGTTGTTTACTGTCACTACAAGATCATTACCGTTTGAAAATTTTACGATAAAATCGCTTCAAAAAGGATTTTGTAAATAAATGCAAAACCATCAAAAGCTGGCAACCCTATCATGTTTTTTCAACCAGATTCCTTCTAAATAATGATTACTATAAGCTCCATGTATCATATGAAATTCATTTTGATTTCACGACTCATTGGAAGTTATAGGGCAAAAAGCTTTATTTTCCTGAGTGGATTTTCAAAACCCAAGACACCAAAATTATCATAGCTGGCAGCACCAATGGAATTGTTCAACCAAATTTCTATCAAACACAGCTTAAAGTAAAGCTCAGCTACTGTGTATATTTCATGCAAACTTGGTAACTGAATCAGCATTCATAGGGCAAAAAGCAGTTTTTTTTCTTTGTAATTTTTCAAGATGGCAGCATTGGCACAGACTTTCCCGCATTCTCAAATAGCTTCGATCAGACTTGGTCCTACTTAATACCAATACATTCTGCGAATTTCATTTGTATCTGATAATTGATTCATGAGTTCTCCTGAACAGAAGTTTTTGATGCTTAAAATATAGGTAAATTGGACGAAAGTTACCGTTCTTGCCCGATGTGCAATTTCAAAAATTTTGCTTTGGTTTTATAGACAAAGCATAAGATTTTTACATGAATTGGTTTTCACTGTAAAAGACGAAAATTTTTCATCAGGCTTCTCATCAGGCTTTTCATCGCCTAGCGCACACATAGGGTTAAAATTTTCAAAAATTGTATCATATTCGCATTTAAAACTAGTTTAAAATTTATCCCATAAAGTTTGTTTTTGCAAAAGTTATTTGTTGACAGAATAATAGGTATATTGAAAATATCACCAAAATGGCCACCAGCGCCAAAGGGTTAAAGATTATTAGCTTTTTGTGAGATTTGGCACTATTCTTTATTAACACCACAATGTATTTATATACATATATATATATATATATATATATATATATATATATATATATATATATATATATATATATATATATATATATATATATATATATATATATATATATATATATATATATGTATATATATATATATATATATATATATATATATATATATATATATATATATATATAATAGTTTTTGTCCAAAGTGATTTTTATGCTAATGTTCTTGGAACATGAGTAAAAACAGTTCGAATTACGGAAATAGGAAATTAGAAATAGACTGGGATCTTGTTAGATCGTTAGAGACTCTTACCAACTGGGAAATAGAAGTATTGAAGAAAGATGAGCCAGAGTAAAGTTTACGGTGCATGAAGTATTCAACTAGAAACACCGGCCACCATAAATCGAAAAAAAGAGAACGCAATTGGAAAATTAAACTTGAACAAAATGACAATAAGCAAACTTGATCTAGATAGATTTGACTGCATCTAACAGGTGTATACAACGAAGAGACTATAGTTATTTATTCTTTTATTGTCTATTACGCTATAGATATTCTCCAAAAACAGCACCAAGAATGAAAATGAAGCATAATAAAAAATAAAAATGTAAGAGCTATAGACACTGAAGAAGAGGGCAGATTACCCTCGAAATATCGACATCAGTCAAGAAATTAAAATATATCTAGATAAAAAGGAAAAGATTGGTTTTAAATTAAAATGTTTTAAACAAGCTGGTAAAAATGTCATAGCTTTAAAGACAATTAAAAATTGAGTGATTTATGATAAACTAAGTTTGATTGCAATTCAAGGTAACATTTTCAATATATTCTTCAATTCTAAAAAAGATTGCAGAAGAGGACCATGCTTAAGATCGTTGTGCATTCTAGGAAGACGCCTCAAAACCGAATGTAAGTAGACTTCCGTACGTGCAAACGGAATAGAAAAGACTTTTGATGTTATCAAGTCTACAGAAAGAACTCTGGTAGCCACTGAGGTTGAATCCAATGTTTGAATGTTACTTGCGTTGAGAATTTTTTCAAGAAAAATCAGATCAGTAAAAAACTAATATTTACCTTCAAATTACGAAAAAAATGAGGGTCGGTGCTTGTATAAGTATTAATGACCCAGACCGCTCCTTTCCATTAAGTGGTGTTTTTTTTTGGAATTTATTTAAAAGGAGGACAAATAGTGTACCTACTTCGAGACTTGTTTTAATGGACGAAATGATACATCAACATTAATAGCAATTACTTTGACAATAACAACTATTAATGCTAATTGCTAAGCTAAGACTCAACAAACTCTGGATTGTCGCGAACCGCATACACTTCGATGATCACATGTGAAAATAATATTATCAATCAAATAATATAATCATTCTTTTCGATATTAAAATCATTTAAATCCTGATCGCAGTCCCATTTAGCCAACAATAATTCACTATCACACGTTGTACCGCCACACAAAACTCAATCATAAGAACTCACTTCGCTTCAATGACGAAGAAACGTGAGTCGAATAAATTACAATATTTAAATCCATGTGAATGCATCCGACGAATGCATATTTTGCCGTTTCCTTGCAAATGATGATACTTTCAGTTGAAGTATGTGATGTAACGGCGTATGGTCGCAGAAGAGACAATTTTGATTTCACCAGCAGTATCTGCCACGTCAATCATAATTTCCGCGAAAATTGTCTAGGGCGCATTGTTACAATGGATCAGGTGATGTGGGCGATTTGACGGTTTTGATATCAAATTCTATTGAAATTGAAAGGAAATTATGTAATTCGTAATATATCAATGCGATATCAAGCGAGTTTTGTTTCATGGAATAAATAAAATCATTGACGAAATGTTTTGTACGCTGAAATTTTTTAATGATAAGTAATCCTTGGTTCGCAGGAAAGAATGTACACATTTTCAATTCCATTACGAATAGGGACTGTAATTATTTTTCGATTGCAATAATTGCATATTTCGCGTACAATATCTGTAACGTGACTTTAAAATAATAAATCGATTACATTTCAATTCGGATTCATTGATTTTGTTGCGCCGTGACTACGCTAATGGACAGCACTACTTACGAGCACCAGATATCTTACAGCGACCAGAAATTCGACGACAATCCAGCTCCTTCCTGCCTCAAACCTACTTACACGCATCAGTATTTCTCTTATAAGTCTCACGACTTCACTTTAATTGATGGACAACGCTCATTACGGATATGGGAATGAATAAATGCCATGCGAATGACAGTCAATATGTAGTCCGTATCGGATACAGAACGAGAAAATTACATTGGGTCGAATATATTACCGTCCAGTGCATTAAGTGTAGCCTCTTTCTCTGATAAGGCGAATCATGTTAAACGAATACTCTTTTCTTCTTTTGGGTCGTTGTTGTTGTTGTTGGTGCTGCTGCTGATGACGGTGACTGCTATTGCTCTATCGACGATGTCATCTGTGTTATTACTGATATTGTAGCCAGTCATTATGAAATGTAAGTAAGTCACCCAGGAGTACCAGTTGCGTGTAAGTGTGGCATTTTTATGCGGACAGGGTGATCGTTTTATGAAATTTTTAAAAGTTTTTTTTTTCAGAAGTATATGTTTCACGTATATTTTAGATTGATAAATTAAATTGTATAAATTGACAATACTTCTTTTTCGGAAAATCTTCATTGATGAAGCACAGTAAACTGAAATTGATCGTATCAATTTCAAATTTTTTATAAGTTAGCTTTTAAGTATAAAATAGCAAAGTCAACCTCAGGTCATTAGTGCTCTAAGGTTTTACATCTGGACCTAGCACGAAGTCTTAAATAGATGGGCCAACATTAGGACGGTGACCGTGATAGCTGCACGAATCAACAGCGTATCAGCATTCGTCAGTACTATCAGTTTTAGTTTAACCCATGAGATCTAAATTCATTGCTGGTAGAATGCGAACCTACATTTCTGCTATTTTGTAGTTCATTTTTCCGGGTCCAGGCGGAGAATATTCTCCACTCACATAACTCCTAAGCCAGCTCCAGGTCCGGAAACGATATTTGGTTATTTCAGATAACGAATTCATACTGGTAGCCTATAAACTCACAACCACCGTGTGCTCCCACTAAGGGAGTCTTTCGCAAAAGACATGAACCACCTTCTACTGGAAGGTGCGGGCTCAAGCCTGTCCCCGCGGTACTGACACTTGTCGGATCAGTTCGTTCGTGAACAGTTTAGCTTATTCTTTTGGGTGAAACAGTTATCCATTATGAAGGCATGAATGCCTATTGCTCATAAGCATGGAAGCCTTCTTATGGTCATGCTTAGGGCCAGGTTCCTGGAGAGGTAAAGGGAGTCTTTTGTTCTCTAAGTAATTTCCGCAATTGAACCTGACTCTCCATACACCAGCAGAGGAATGTGTGAGATGCGCCCACTTTGATATTCGTTGCGATTCTAAAAAAAAAGCAGGAATACTCCTCGCAAAATAATAGCAACTATTATTGTGTAATATTAGTTGTAATAATATACAAAAAAATCTTAACTCATGCATTTTGATCTACCAGGTTTGATCTATTTTGATCTACCACAAGAACATATAAGTTCAACTAGCGCTTCTTCACCCTGGGGAACCTCAGGTCATGTAGAACCTGAGATAATGTGTCCTCAGTAAAATAGGATAACATTTCATTTCACTAAGCTGCACCGATGAAGGTTCGTTAGAGTTATTTGTGAGTTGTTTCTTGTTTTTCTTTGCGATATTCCTTACGTTGGCTAAGAATATACGAGGAGCACTCTCAAATTAATGATAATTATTCAATTTTTTCTATAGCTTAGGATCTATATCCTCTCAAAAAGATTTCTCTCTGGTCCTTGGAGAGCAGTAATGACATAAACTTTGCTGCCTCTTTTCCAAGATCAGATCTTAATCTAAAGTAAATTTCACTATCGTGCATTTTCTGAAACAATTTCGCTTCTCCAGATAGCATGGAACCATTCAAACATGAGTCAATTTTCGGGAACGCTCCGTTACTTTTGAAGCAGAAATAAATAACTCATGCTCTCTTATTTGACTCAGAAGCCTCGCAAAGTACCGAAACTGTTTCTGCTGTTGTTTTATTCAAACGAAAACCGAAATTGATGTTTTCGATGTTCAATGTTGTTTCGCCAGCGGAAGCAAAGTCCACCAGCGAAAATTGCGAAATTATTGAAGGCTGTTTTGTGAGTAAGTCACTTTTAACATTTCGATGTACTCACCCAGATGCTGCGTGCTATATGGAATTGCTATATGTCTATTTAAGGAAAATTTCTACCTTGTGCGGCCGGAAAAATGTACTTATGTATATCAAGCAATTGTATTTATGTATATCAAAGCTTACGTATGTATATCAAGCAATGGCGGCGCGTCAAACGGATTTTAGTTGCTGGTGGAAGTCCTGCTTTCGATTCAGATGATCTTAAACATAAAAATGAAACATAATCTTATTTAGTATACTTTTGTCTATAGTTCCTACCAGAACTGTGAAAAAAAATGAAAAAGTAATGCAATTTTCAAAAGGGAAAACGATTTATTCCATATTTTTTTGGCTACAAATTGTTATGTAAAAGGAAAGATTGTTCATATTTTTTAACGATTCTATTACAAGCCATAAACAAGCTTCTGATACCCAATTGTAAAAAAATTTGTGATTATTCCTTAACCCTTCTGCCTTCAATCACTTCCACCTGGTCAAAAAATGCGGTGCAGCACGCCGGGCGGTGGTGGCTCAGCGCGCTCGACAACGCTCCCTATTTTAAGGGATAGCTTTCGTAATTCATGTTTCTACCGTATATATCATCTATCCTTAGGTATCCACCCGAAAATGCAAAAACAAAAAAATCGATTTTTTTGACCCCACAAGGTAGAAACTTGCCTTAATGTACTTTGCTGGGAAAAGTAATGGTATCATCAAAACTGCCTATAAAAACACAACCACATTTTTCCCACCGCTTGATGCTGCTAAGATATGTTTGGATTACAGCTTCAGATATTCTTGGATTGCAGAATTCCAGAGCCGAGAAATTTCGCTAGATCAGCACTTTTCCTAGATTAAATCACTCCTGCACCCATTACTCGAATGTGCTTGCCCAAATCTAAGCACTTAAAATTTTCTGTCAAGCGGTTTCCGGTAAACTTCCAACAAGTTTGAAACAATTTTCGTCATTGTGTAATCAAGTTCACTCAGGATGTTAGCATGATGAAATTGGGAGGTTGGTGTAAATTGATAGATCAATGATAGGCATTAAGGTTAAGTGGGGTGTTAGGGCTAGCACTTGTGATAAAATTGTTTTATCTTATTGTTAAACATTTCAAGAATATAGTTCCACAACTTCAAGTCAATCAGAGTAAAATTCTCGAAGCTATTGAATACCTCTACATCTCTCTATCCCTCTATCTAATAGTTCTTCATTGAAGCTATGACCGCTCGGAGTATAATAGTCGTTTTCCCAAAACCGCCTTTTAAAAGTCCGTGTTCACTGCCATTTAAAAACCACATTTCCAATTCATTTCAAATTTGGCACACACTTTCTACAAGTAAAATGCTTTCCCCAACGATTAGTATTAGAATTTTTTAACTGTAAGGGCGTTTTCGACCTACTAAAAGTCAAAATTTTTCCTGAAAAATGGCAAGTTTTACTTCAAATGACCACCAAAAATGTAAAAATGAAAAAAATAGAAATCAGAGAGCTTTGGGGGCGGACTTGATGATACTTTGAATAAATTTTAATTTTCCTTGATTTCCAATAATTTTCAGCTGAGAAACAATTCTTTGTCCCAAGTTTGTTTGTCGATATTTTCGCATAAAAAATTACACAATGTTATTGAAATGATAATTAATAATGTACAAAAGGTTCGAATAAATTGGCTCTATCCATATTTCTAAAAAAAAAAAATCCTGAAAAAAGTGTTTCTGCTCGCGCGAAAACCCTTACCCCTCCCTTAAAGGAATTTTGTTTTGTATTAAGCGATTTAATTCAAAAATAGCCTTTAACGAAAAGATGATGAATTGTAAGCCAAAATTTGATATCAATTCAAGTCATAGCAACAAAAACATATTTATTTTTAAATAAATTAGGATGATTCTTGCGCTTGCAATGTTTAAGTAAAATTTAAATACATTAATAAGTTAACTAATAGAATATTACTCCATGAAAAAGAAAGATGTATTTATTTGTATATATTGTGCATCATGAGTAAGTCCCTTGTAAACCAAACAACAAGCCATATTTTGAATTTTCTTTGGAAGAAAATAAAATGCACATTGTTTCAAATAAAATATCAATTTTTATTCTATTCTGCTAATAAAACTGTCGCTGCAAGTTTTGCACCATCGAATTTCGTTTCAAAAAACATTGAAAAGTATGTTCAAATTTCTTCCCTATGAGTTTCTTTATTCACATCTAAGATGTACATTTATAGCATTTTTGTTAATATTTTTGTTTTTTTACTACATACTCGAACTTTTGCTTTTGTAACTTTCAGTAAATTTTGTACAACCGATTCGCTAATCTTATCACTTCTTTTAGTCCACAAAATCGTTATTTGGTAGCTTTATTTTCTTTTCTTAATATTCTTTTAATGATAGATATATCTATCTTTTAGCCTGAGCTCTGGAGCAATGAGTGGTTTTATAAGTTTTTCAACAAAATCCACATTGTTTTCCTTATACTATTTTATTGCTCGTTGAGCTTAATTAGCAGTAGACAAATCAGACCAAAATAATTAAGACCCGCTATGGTCATTAAAAATGGCAACAGTTTGTTTTGAAGGCGTACTGTCACGTACAGTACAACATTGATTGCCCCGTCTATGAAAAACGGCTGAGTTTTCTTTCCATATTGACATATCGCTTGCTAAACTAACACCTTGGGCCCGAACTCTTCACTGACATTCTCTTTATGTGCTGTTAAGCAATACTGTGATCCGGGTAACGTTGAAAAGCTGTATTTAAAATACAACTCAGCATTCAACCATATGCAAGCTATCGACACGATCCCGCAAAATCAGCTAGTAGAAATGTATCGACAATTCTAAATCGAGGGCCAAATAAAACATCGGTCAATATTAGAAATAAATTCACTTGTATTGTATATTTTATTGAATAACGGTAGGTTTGTAGGATGAAGTGGCTACCGATCCACAAAAGTCTGCCGATCGACACACATAGGCACAAGAGAGGCTCGTTGTGATGCCACAATTATTTGTGACTCTTTCCTACTCACTGAACTCGGAAAACCATCTGCTTCTCTTGACAAAACGCGATATCCCCTTTAAAATGACCAGCGACAACTCGGTCAGGTTTGAGAAAAAGGGTGCACCAATTCCCGCCAACCTTCTCCTTGCCCGCGTCGGGCACTGACACATGAGGTGGAGGACTGACTCCTCTTCATCTTCAGAGCCACAACTCCGACAGAAATCATTAGACTGCACGCACTTCCAATCGTTGTGCATGCCGTCTTATGAGGCAGTAGCCCGTGAAAACTTCCACATTGCAATGTAGAGCGCTTTGTGTTAAGCCTAAAAGTTGCCTGGTGCAATGCGCATCCATCGATACCCAGGACTGCCTTGCTATTGCACAGGATGATTCATCTGCCCAGGACCTCTTAGCATTCTTGAGATATTTTTGCCTGATGGTGAATTTGACCGATGTTATCGGCATACCTATTGAGCCTTGCTAGCTCATCGACCGCACAGTTACCCTGAAAACCCATATGTCCAGGTACTCAAATCAATTGAACAACTGAAAGTCTCGACATCTACCTAAGAGATGCACGGCATTTAGTAACAATCATGGACACTGTACAAGGACCAGACAGGGATTTAATAGCCGCTTGGCTATATGTGAAAATACCAATATTGACCCCGAGTATTCGATTACACAAAAGTTAGTCGATTGCCTGTAAAATAGCCACAACCTCCACCTGAAAGACACTACAATGATCTGGTAGACGGAGGGATAGCTTGAGATTCAGCTTTTCTTCCGACTCTATTGTTCAGCTTTGAGCCGTCAGTGTACACATGGATAAGCCCAATATTGAAGGTGACACCATCACGCCATTCATCTCTACCAGGAATGCGAGTTGTGAGCTCTAAGTCTAGTAGCCATTGCGGAGCGATGTAGTCTACAGCGGGAACTTCCTCGACGAAAATTTGCGCATGGCCGAGCTCTGTTCTATTCCATGCCGAGATACAATTTAGATAAGTAGATTGGTTGGCAGCCAATGAAGTAACACGAAGAATGCCTTAGTAGAGGTGGAGCGGAGCGCACCAGTTACAAGTAGTGCAGCCATCCTCCGCACTTTTTCAAGCTACCGTTTGCAGGTAGCCTTTAAAGCAGCCTGCCATCAGAATGCCACCCCAAACAATAGAATTAGCTCAACACCAGCAGTACAAAGCCAAGCAACAGTATGAGGCTGTAATCCCCAATTCTCTCCTATGGCTCTTTTACAGCAGTAAAGTTCGTTGAAAGCCTTCCGAATTCTTTCTGCTACATTTTAGGTCCATAGTAAATTCGAGTCAAGAATAAGCCCTAAGCACTTGACCCTCAATTTGGTTGACTCACTCCGTCGCTACCGCGCCTGAAGACGACAAGGTCCGGAATGCTACGAACACCAGCCCAAGTGCAACAAACGAATCGTAAGTCCAGAGAGGTCCGACGGCGAAAGCGGCGTTACCCAGGATGCAGCGCGAGTAGGCGATCTAGTTACATTCCTTATTGAACAAAGCTCGTGGAGCATTTTTCAGTAAGCCCCCGAAAGAGAAATTTAACCTGCAGGTTTCATGTTTGGTCAAAATTTTGGTGTTCAATTTCGTTGACCTGGAAATTGCAACGTTGCATTGTTTATTAGGTTTTTTTGGCACCGTTTGTTTCATGCTGGTCGTAATATTTTTTTTCCTGAATCGTTTGTACAGTGCACTTTGATGTACCCACTTTTTTTTAGCAAATCTCGTGCAGAGGCACTTTTATTCTTAAAAATTTCCTTCAGCACTTTCTTGTCAATTGCTCAACGTTTCTTCTTCTTTTTATCGGATCTTGTTTTTCAGTTTTTCACTTACCAGTACCCTTTTTATTATCCTGTGCACCGTTTTGAGGTACCTATTAGTTTTGCGATCACAATAAATGACTGATCCTGTATGATGCTGCTGGTTTATTGAAAACTGGTTTAATATAATCTGCCCTCTTTTGGCAAAAAGTATCATTTCCCATTACAATTGGCACATTTAAATAAATCCACTTACCAAAACTTCAATGGACAAATAGATTAATCATGCTCTCCACTGCAAATCATGCACTTTGGGGGCATGTTACAGTACATGGTTTCAAAATCAAAAATCAGTGCATACTTTCGAAACCACTTAGTAAAAAAAATTCAATTTTAATCATCCCACAAAACTATTCCATTTGAGATTTAAATTTCGCTTAGAGTAATCAAAGCCATTCCTTTGGTGTTTGGCCGACTAATATTTACCAAAATATTTAGAGCTAGAAACAATTGAACTGACTTTTACCACAAAGCTCCGACAGTCACCTCAAATTTAGTTCACTATATTTTTATCAACAAAATGATTTTCTTACCAATCACCCTGTTCCCGCTACACAACTGGAATTCATTTTCAAACGTATTCTTGCCGCTGATTTATTGTACAGCTGATTTGAAAGCTGTATGAATCGTGTCTTTACATATGTCCTTTCATTTGGATGGCACTGCAATTTTCTCAGTTCGTATGATTATGATGTCCCTGTTCCTATCGTTTTGCAGCTACTCGCCTTTTATTGTACACAAACAGCACTTTAAATGCACTCCTCTACCGCATACAAAAAATAAAATTGTCAACTCTTATCTCAGAATTATTAATAATTTGCTTAAGGACTTATAGCCATCCGAATGAAATATTTTACGATAATTAGTCAATTAATATGTCGCACATTCTGTGAATGTTCAAATGGCAGGCATTGGATACCGTATGCAGATAGGCGGCAGCAAAAGCTATAGCGCCGGGTAGCAATATGCAAAAGTATCAATATCTCGTACGTACGAGAAATGTATGTACATACAACAAACAGAAAATCAACGGAAACACAAACTGCTTGTTAATTATTTAATGATCGGATTTATTGATAAGCTTCGATTGGCACGACACTGTACGCGAGAGCTCACCTTTTTTACCCGGGCATCGATTCAGGTTCAGGTGTTACTCCGAGGCGAACGAGATTCACAGATGAGAATGAATAATTCTGCATCGGGATTTGGCGGATTGTAAACATTTATTACTGAAATGGTTACCTCGATTGTGGTAATTGCCTATCGATTAATCAGTGTGATACTGGTATCTACGGGAAATATTTCGAAGTGGAAGCTTAAATGCAATGAACTGAAGAGTGTACGGATTCTATTGAAATGTGAAGAGAAATTGACTTTCTTATATCTACATATTTAAAGAGAGATTATTTCAACATAAATTATATGGTTACAATTGAATTTATTCAAAAATGTATCTTTGATTTCAACAAATTCGATTCAGATAGAAGATTGATTTCCTTATGTAGTTTTTATCCATGTCTGACAGGAAGAGTCAACTGGATACTTTAAATTACCTTCTTTGAATATTTAAATGTTTGAAGATTCATGTCCTATTTAAGACCTTCATTTGATATAAATGATAACTACACTCTATTACTACACTGATAACTACACTCTATCTATCTAATATGTTTTTCGTCTATGCTCGACCACAAATACAAATTTAATGTCTACAATCGATGCATTTATGGCGTTATTTCTCACATTTACAATAACCAAATACTCGCCTTCTGGAATGATTGCCGGAATAAATGAATAGTCTACGGGATAGTTTAAAATCGTAGCATTTCCCTGCAATTAAGAAAATGTCATGAGATACAAATGTTGGTATACATTATCAATCTGACCATAATTGGGCATGTTGTTGAGAATTTCGCGAATTTTCGAAGTCCTGGGAAAATTTTTCGAAATATCTGAGAGTGCGACGTTTTTTCAATGACACGACAAATATTCTCAGAAAAATTAACCATCCATTGTTTGAATCCATTGCCTTGTTTGCGAAACGTTCTTAAATATACCTATAATAGAAGAAATAAAAGGATGTATTTTTTTCTGCAAATCGATTATATGTAGGTGATAATAAAATTGCTTGATATAATTTCAAAATTCATTGAGACTAACCCAAACGTCCGATAGAGGCTCTCCGAAATAACAATGAAAATTTAAAAGAACCAGTCGTTTTCGAACAGGCGTCGTATAGCATTGGTTCTCCAGGCAAACTGTTTTGTTCGGTTCGCATTCAAAAGACGACGTCGTTATCATTACACTATGCTAATAAAACAGATTTTATTATAAATATATTGCAGAATATATTACACATCTCGTTTAATACGTACCACATGGAAAAGAGTAAAAGTTGCAAAAAATGCCACAAACATGAAACTGAATAGAAACTTGTCCATTCGATTACTTTGATGCAATGGCTCAAAATAATTTATTTCGCCTATAATATGACTGTTCGGTTTATATTTTCTAAAGATAGAACGAAGTCACGCTTGAAAAAGCTTACAGTTTTATTGACCAGAACTGAAATTCCAGAACAGAAAATATAGGTGATGGGCTCATTTAATTTTTGTTAGAGAAAGGCGGCTATTACTCATTGATAATAGGTATGTTCCCGTATTACGATTAATTGCGATTCATGTATTTGTATCATGCGATGTGTACTACCATATGAAACTCTGTTTATTTACTGGGAAAATTCTAAGGGTGTATGCACCTCTGAAAAGTTTCGAAACGGTCATTGGCTTTATCAGAAATCACCAGATTGAATCTGAATCAGTTGGTCTTATCATCATGAAATGAAGAATTGTTCTCTCAGATAAAAATCCTTGTAATAATAATCTATACTCTCAAAATCCTCAGGATTAGCCTAAATAAGAAGCGATGAATACCCAACCTAAATAACTTAGCCATAAATATAACTCTGGATGACTTAACCTATAAAAAGCTTTGTTTAAAAGCTTAAGTTAAGTATAACATGCTGCAAATCTACGGATTAAAGCTAGTAGAGACTGTATTCGCTACCGATATATCTGAGCTTGAAATGATAAGTGCAAACACTCACATTACCTTTGATTTAGCTCAAGTAGTTACTTACAGTTAACTCAAAACTTGGTGTTTGATCATAGCTGATGGTCCGTGAATAGATTCAAACCAGAGTCTATATATGTTAGCAGTAGGTCTTAAAATTACTCGGTCATACACAGCGCCGTTTAAGTTAGTGCAAGTGAAGAAATTTGTAGTTTTGAGCCCATCTTGATACTCAAGAGTTGTGGTATCTCATTTAATAAGCAGACGAAGACTTATTTCAAGCAAATCTTAAGTCCCTTCTTTTGCCAATATTGTCTAATGTCTAAGATAAACAAATTGAACTTCTGCAATATTCGCGGGAAAAGAAAAAAAAATTTTTCAGTCTACTGTCATATATCTATACACAAATCGGCAATATTGGCACTAAGTCAAACTAAGGTCGTTTCTAATACTGATATCAATTAGTATCACGTACCTGGTAATCAGTTAGTGCCCCGCTTGTCCCCACAAAAGAGGGATTGCAATTTGTGTGCGCTATGATGTGCCGTTTATCACCCGTGACCAATATACTTCTGGAAATCCAGAATTTAATTATCTCTGGATTAGATTCAAATTTTCTAAGTACATCATCTTCTTTTGCTTTTTATACCACAGCCCTGACATGTCTGACGCAGATATTGTTCGTTCCTTCGATGCACTGTCTTCTGTTTCAATTTCCTAATAAACGACTAGTCTGGCATAATGGCAAGGTTGATTGGACTGCGTTTACAAAATATATCAGAGAGATCGACTGGTCCGATTGCTTTGCAACAAAGAACGCCGAATATATAGCGTCCACGATAACCGACATCATGTGGTATGGAATGTACTCGTTTATCCAGCATGCCTTCAAGAACACTAAGTTAACCACCACCTCATGGTTTAGCTACGAATGTTAAGAGGCTATTCGCACTAAGGAGGTGGTATTCCAAAATTACAAGCTTTCTCCGTCTGAGGAATCTAAAAAACTTTACAAAACTGCTCACAAACCTGTACATCCACTATCAGAAGAGTTAGATTCCAGTTTGACCAAAATATTAAACAGAAGGTCCTTGCAAGCCAGAAGGGAAGCAAAGGCTTCTGGTCGCTTGTTAAAAGGATTAAGAACAACTTATCCAGTTCCTCCGTGCCACCTCTTCTTCATGGTGATAACGTACTTACTGAGTCATTGGACAAGACTAATCTTTTTGCTGGGATTTTTGCTACAAACTCTTACTTGTCACCTTTATCACCTACTCCTCCAATGTGCGCTTTTAAACAAAGACCTCTATTTTTCCGCACAAGAGAGGAATTGAAAATACTAGCCAGGCGTGACGTCTCCAAATCTGCCGGTCCTGGTGGTATTTCGCCCCTCGCACTAAAGTGCTGCGCCTCCGTGCTTAGCCTCTGGGCAAACTATTTTACCTGTCATATTTGACTGGGATATATCTCTCTGTATGGAAACTTGCACACGTTCAGCTCATACCAAAACAGAGGGAGGCCTGTGATCCCTCTAATTAACGTTTCGGTATTGTCTAAGGTATTCGAATCACTCGTGAACTCAAAATTAATGAAATATCTTGAGTTGAACCATTTTATCAACGACCGCCAGTATGGTTTCCCTTCATTCTCACACAGAGATGGAACCATTCTCTCCATAATTTTGGTAAAGCAATGGTCTTTTCTCTTGATATGTCGAAGGTCTTTGGCAGAGTCTGGCACCTTGCCCAATTAGCCAAGCTTCGTGTATTTGGTCTTCACCCCGTCTTTATCAAGAGGATTGAAAGTTTCGTCGTAGATCGTTCCTTTCAAGCTGTTCTGGACGGACTCAAATCCTGCATCCACACCAACAACGTCGAGGTTCGCCAAGGTACTGTTCTTTCACCAACTCTCTTTCTTTTATTTATAAATGACCTCTTTTCCTCCACTTTCAATCCGATTTATAGTTTTGCCGATGACAGCACCGTTGCCTTGGCTTACTCTTTTGACAGAGTGGCCGACTCTCGCCGAAATGCCACTTATGTTAATAGAGATTGCATGTTTGCATCGCTAAATAGGGACATATTAAACATTATCGCTTGGTGCTCAGCAAACTCTGTTGTGTTTAATGCGTTCAAAACCCAATGCTGTCGCCTTTCGCTCAAGCCTTACCCTCCTTCTACTAGCCACACTATGGGCTAGTAGAAGGAGGGTAAGGCTTGAACGAAAGGCGACAGCATTGGGTTTTGGTGGGCTGAATCACCTTCGCTGAACCTATTAGGATTTAAAATCTCCAGCAAACTAAGGTGGACCGGCTACATTTTTCAAATTGCAAAAAATGCCATGATTTGCTTAGGATTCCTTCAGATAGGCAAGAAATACTTTACACCATCAACCATAGCACACATTTACAAGACTTTCGTAAGACCAAAAAATCTTGAATGAGGTAGGCCGGACTGCTTTAGCGGAACAAGACAAAGCCCAATGCAAAACTTTCAAGCTTATTGGCGATGAAACTATTACCTTACGTATTGAATCCCTTGAGCGCCGACGTAATGTGGGTTGCCTTTCTCTTTTTCATCGCTATTATTATGGTCTTTGTTCTAATGAAATATCAAGTCTGCTCCCTTATAGAGCACGTCCTAGGCGCAACACTCGAGCCTCCCAACGCGCTCACTTTCATACCCTTTCGATCAGTGCCAGCCGTACCGTCAAATTTCAAGATTCTTTCTTATCTAGGTCAATACGATTGTGGAACAGTCTACCATCTACTGTTTTCCCCGCCAACTATGAGCCACAATTGTTCAAGCGCATCGCGCATCGCTATCTGCAGCAAACTCAACCCTTCCTGTCTCCCTTTCTTTCAATTTCCTTCCGCCAAGGCTTTGCTGTATAATAATAGGGCATCCCCTGAACCTTGGTATCATCAGAGAAAAAACAAAAAGAAGAAAATTACATCATTCATCACGAATTTTATTCAGATCTTTTGTATTTTTTGCAGTATTGAAAATATTGTATCATTTTATTGTATTATCACAAATATTGTATTAAAAAACCTTCATAGTATTGCACCTTTACCATTATGGATGAAATGGATTACTCAATAAAAATCAATGAGATGGAAACAATTAAATGGTTAAATGGAATGTAAAATGGAAATTGAATTAAATGGCACAATTATATGGAATGAATTTGATATAGGCAATGTCTGAAACTGATTATTTTATTTAGTAGTTTACATCTCTGATACTTTATTTTGAGATTCAAATGAACAACAATATTCTCATTATTGATTGCAGTAGCTTGGTTTATAACCCTGCTCTTTTCATATATTTAATCACTAAGAACTATGCCTTCTAAAACTAATTATTGCACATTATTTATTGGACATTGCCAACGGATTTGAAATTCGAATCATTGACCACTTTTCCTAAATTCTAGACCTCACAGCTGATATAAGATAAATAGGGTGATACATTTTGAAATCTGGTGTAACCGGAGGGGTGATCTTTGTGCTTTTGCTACTGCATAACATAGGACATACAATACAATGGCATGCAACTAATTCGCACACGCTTGATATTCTATTTATACAAAGAATGGTATTTTATTCAATTCTATTATATTTCATACTGCTTATACCATTACTACAAAGGCTATTTCAATTGACGAAATGAAAAGTATAGACAAAACTACAGCTTACAAGAATTACCGGTAAGATCAAATAACAGTCAGACCTATACAGCAAATAATTAGCACAGTTGATGATTGCGAGTCAAAAAGTGCAGTTTGAAATCGTGAAGTATTATTGTGGTCACTATTTCCTTTTATTGGAAAGTAATTATAATTTTATTTAGTTTGCTCTGCAACTACATTCAAATACAAAAATTAATATTAAAATGAGAAAACTAAATGTTTCTACACCAAATTATTTATTAAAATAATTTTAAACAATTATCAATAAAAAATTAGTTATTATAGTGCTAATAGGTGATTTTATTTCGCACAAAAATAATTCAAACGTTAAAGATAATTCCGTTGATTTTTCTGTTTTCTTTTCTTTTATCTCACTTCAATTCTGATTATAATTAATACTATTCACGTGATCAAGTTTGCCAATTATGCTATAACAACAGGTGATGTAGCTGGTTAAATTCAAGTCATTTAGCAGTAATAATAATCGTGTACTTAGCGATTTGCTTTTATTACAAGTGGGTTCTCAACCATCTCCAAATCGGAATTTGATGAGTTTCATCATACACCTTGTTTGCAGTCCATTTCAGTCCGATCTAATCTTGTTCTTTCGTACTCCACCTTTTTCTCTCCAAAATTATCAAACTTTTTGTTACTAAATATGTTAATATCTAAATTTCTTTGAGATTAATGTAATAACTATGTTTCTACCTAAAGTAATTTAATTTTTACTAATGTTCGAAGAAGAACATTAGTATTAAAATCAATTTGGCCGAAAATTCATATTTCTATATATATATATATATATATACATATATATATACACATATATATATACATATATGTATATATATATACATATATATATATACATATATATATATATATATATATATATATATATATATATATATATATATATATATATAAATATACATATATATATATATATATATATATATATATATATATATATGTATATATATATAATCAAAAAATTTCAGTGAAAAAATCTCAGGAACGCGCCATCTGATTGAACTGAAATTTTCAAGACACATTGGTGCGTATGCAGAATAGTGCCAGCTCTCACAAAAAGCTAATAATCTTTAACCCTTTGGCACCGGCGGCCATTTTAGTGATATTTTTAATATACCTATTATTTCGAACACAAATAATTTCTGCAAAAATAAAGTCTACGAAATAAATTTCGAACGTGTTTTACATCTGAATAAGATAATGTTTTGGAATTTTTTAACCCCATGTGTGCGCTGGATGCCTAAAAAGAGAACGGGAAACTTGAAAATTTTTATATTGCGATTACTTTTGCCAGAGCTATTGAATCATTACGAAATTTTTAGGACATATTGGTATTATTTAATTGTAGACTTGTGTAGCTTTTAATGAGCGTGCTGGCAACCCTGTAGCTAGGGCAGGCACTGAAAATGAAAACCTCCAAATCATCGTCTCGTTTGAAAAAATTCCGCTTCTTCAAAAAAAGCCAAACAAATGTAAATCTTATGCTTTGTTTACATAGGCGAAAAAAAATGTGATATGGTATAACGGGCACGCCTGGTAACCCTTTCCCAATTTCCCTATATTTTTAGCATCAAAAACTTTTGTTCACGGAAACTCACGATCCAATAAGCACAATTAATTGAAATTCGCAAAATGTATTGGAAGTGAAAATATTTGGAAGTGAAAATATTTGGAAGTGAAAATATTTGGAAGTGAAAATATTCAAACCATCGAATATCCTAAGAAATGTTCGTTTCTTACAATAAAACCAATCTGTATACAAATCTTATGCTTTATCTATAGATTCAAAGTAAAACTTTGGAAATTTCATGTCGGACAATAACGGTAACCCTCTCCCAGTTAACCTATAATTTTAGCATCAAAAACTTCTGTTCACGGGAACTCACGAATCAATAATCAGATACAATTGAAATTTACAGAATGCATAGGATTTAAGTAGGACCAGATCTGATAGAAGCAATTTTGAATTGTAGGCAACTCTGTGCCAGTGGTGCCATCTTGAAAAAGTACAAAGAAAAAATACTGCTTTTTGCCCTATGAAATGTGAATAAGCTATCAGATTTTCATGAAATTGACACAGTAGCTGAACCTATTTTTAATCTCTGTTTAGTGGAAATTTGGTTGAAAAATTCGATTGGTGCTGCCAGCTATGGTTATTTTTGTGTCTTTGGTTTTGAACATTCGCTCAGGAAAATCAAACTTTTTGCCCTATAACTTCCAGTGCAGTCATGAAATCAAAACGAATCTGATATAATATATGGAACTTATCATAGGCATTGTTGAGAAGGAATCTGGTAAAAAAAACTATTATAGGGTTGTCAGCTATTGTTGGTTTTGTATTTATTTGCAATATCTTTATTAAGCGGTTTTATCGTAAAATTTTCAAACGGTAGTGATCTTGTGGTGACAGTAAAGAACAAATATTAAGTTTTCGAAAATTTGAAAACGTTTGCCACTGGCTTTGTACCCTTACAACTTGCAATGCAGTCATCGAATCCAAACGAAATTCACAGAGTAGGCTGATTTTAGTATGAGGCAGGAGTGATATGCTTTGATGCTAGCAAAAGGTTGCCAGCGCGAGGTGTTTTTTGCTATTTTCGTATCAATAAGTGCTTGCATTAAGTATTCATATCGTGAACATTTACAATGAAAATAAATTACCAATTGTTTAAATTGTCTTAGTTCTAGAAATTTTTTGGTTCCGAACATCTTTTGGTTTTTGACCCTAAACATATTTCTATCCCTGTAACTTTTGACGTTATTATTGAATAAAACTTAAGGGGGGAAATACATGTAAAATGGAAAAGAAATTGCTAATTTCAGATTGACTTAAAATATATATATTGTTTATTCAGAAATTTTTTAATATTAAATCCTCAAAGTACATATCTTATAGTAAATGAAAATATTTTTTTAATAACTTTTTAACACAAAATGGAGGCGATGCGAGCAAATGAAAAAAACACATCAAAAACAGCCTCGTACAACTTAACGCCTTTTCCGAGAAACTTGCAACGTTCAGAGAAAAAAAAATATGCTAATGAGATCTATAATTCATAGGTGAACCAATAAAATTTAAAAAAAAAAAATCAAATTTGTACATTAATATTAGATTAAAAAAAAAAATCGATTTTTTTTCAAAAAAATCACGTTTTAAACATTGGTAAACTAATTATTTTTCCGAAATTATAAGAAAATGTAAGTTCAACGATGAGATAATACTCTTTTGTACATGTGATATAAATTTGAGCCGAATAGGTTCAATATTTTTTGAGATATCTTGTACGGAAATTGAAAAAGTACTACTTTGAGAAAAACGCGTTTAAAGTTCTAAAGCTCCACCGACCTGGGGAACGCCGCGCTGTCTATAACTGGCTATAACTCGAGGACTAATACGAATATCGCTTCAAAACTTTTTTTGGTATATTTTAAGAGTATTTCGAACACTTTGATGCAATAAAAAAAAATCGTTTTTGTTTTAGCAGTTACATGTATCTCCCCCCTTAAATCGAAAGAGTTATTTGATTTTGACGTGCGGCAATTGTGGGAGACTTTTAGTTGCAGTGCTATTAAAGTGTTGCAAGCACTCAACATTTTCGTTGTTTATGTTATGTTATGCTGCTTTCAAAGTTTTGCAGTGTTTGGTTTTCCTCAATTTTAAAAATTCTGAAATTGTTTCCACCCTATGAGGTTTATTGCATTGTAAATATCAAAGTGATTTTGCACTTGAATCAGGTTGGAGCATGGGATTCACGAAAGATATGACAAGAGGATACTACAGTAAGAATGGAACGTTTCTTATAATTTCTAGTAAAAAACACCACTTATTATTCTGCCTTGCTTAGAACAAACGTTCTATCTACTTTTTTGTCATTTTTGAGTTAACAACGGATTCAAAAACTGTATACTCTATTACATCATTCGTCAAAATTTGAAAGACCTAACTTTTTTGTAAGTGTGTTAAAATCGATATTGAAAAATGCCCTCTCCATTTATCTGCACAAAACTAAACTCAGCTTAAATCAGCACACTTGTGTTTGAACAACGATATTGGGAATGGTTCTACCACCAAAATGAAAACCATAAATTTGATCACTTTATGGTGGCCAAATGTAGTAGCAACTACCAAGCAAACAAATAAATAAAACTACTTTAAAGTGAACAGAATCTTCACAAATTTTTAAAACGCTTTCGTTAATTTTTCTATACTTTAACTAGATTTGGAAATTCCGGTTGCTTATGGTTCTGATGTGAACGTCGCCACCACGTTGCGAATGGTTGCATTGAGTGGCTTTTCACATTGTCGTGGGAAAATAAGTGGAAATAATCAGGTTCACTATTATCTAGTATTCGACACCAAAAGTATTAGCTGGTACAGCCAAATAATTGTGACTTTCATTCGACAATAGACTATCATAGGTCATACACATAAAAACCAAGAGACAAACTATTAACGGTATGATGATGATGATAGCCTGGAGTGGGTGCAGAGGGACTCTAGCACTGCGACTTCCTGGGTCTATTGTGCCTCCTCTGCGTTATGTCCTATAGTATATCCAGGCTTCTAATAAACCTGGATATGTTCCTTGATGGGACATTTATGATGTCCCTGATGGAAGAAAGAGCAGAGCCAAGTAGCTCGAATTTTCTTCTCGCTGGTGCTAGACAGACTGTGAGCAGATGTTTTACACACTCTGTCGTTTCCCCACAGTATCTGCAGCGGTATTCCTGCTCCTCATCTATCCTGTGGAGGTATTTTTTGCATGGAAATTGACCTGTCAATGCTCCGCATAGGACTCTTATGCCACTTTTGCAGAGAACCACTGCTTCTTTTGCTCTTTTGTTGTGGAAGCCAAGGTATTTTTTTGAGTGTTTTAAACCCTCAATATTAAACCAGTAGTCTTCGATTTTTTTTTTGCTCCATGTTATAAGTTCCTGTTCCGTATCTGCCTTTGTTGAACCCCAGTACAGAGAAGGACCTATGAAGGATCTTAATTCTGACCCTTTTAGTGCTCCTTATTTTTATTGTTTGTGAGGCTCTTAGTATGGCAAATAGTTCTGCTTCATAGATCTAGACCTCCTTTTTTTTTGGGAGAGGGAAATGTATTTTGCACTTGGGACCTACGATCCCTGCTTCTACTCCACAATCCATCTTTGAACCATGCGTATACCACAATTGCGCTCCTTTGTACGAAGGAGGTGGTCCATCTTTCCATTTTTCCCTTGATGGAATTGTGAATTTGAACCTCTTCTCAAATGCTGCCTCACTTTTTATTTGTTCGCTGAGGTTTAACATTTCCATTATGGGCCTGACGTCCTGCAGGATTTTTAAGTGGCCTTAAAGGTCCCCTAATTTATACCTGTAGGCCTGTTGTAGGCAAACGGCTTGTTTCGCTGCTTCCTCCTGAATTTTGAGATGTAGCGGTTCAAGGTTTAGAAGGGCCTCCATTCCTGCTGTTGAAATGGAGTTCATTGCTCCTGTAATCAGCAGGCAGGCCATCCTTTGAGGCTTGTTGATCCTATTAATAGCAGTTTCTTGTATGGTTTTCTTCCACCACACTGCAGCTCCATATAGGAGGATAGGTCTCACCATTTGTTTGTATGCCCATACGGTCTGCCTTGGAGATAGTTTCCAATTGCGTCCAAGTATTTGTTTTGTCGCTCAGAGTGCCTTAGTGGCCTTCGTTGTCATTTTGTTTAGATGATTGTCCCAGGTGAGTTTCCTATCTAGGTGTATTCTTAGATATTTTACCTCTTCCTGCAGACATACGACTGTGCCCCTAATATTTAAGACTCCTGGTGAATGTTATTATGTTATTTTTTTGAAAATTAATGGATAGACCCTCTTTTTTGCACCATTGGGTTGTTTCATTTAAGGCTTTTTGCATTGTGGACCTCACGGTATCCATCTGTGAGCCTCTTATTATTACCGTGATGTCATTCGCGTAGCCAAAAGCAGTTAGGCCCTTACTATTGAGGGTCACGAGAAGGTAGTTGGGACCATAGCAGGGGGGATACCACCCCTCCCTGTGGACATCCCCTCCTAGTGTCCGCCCTTAGCTTCACCTCCCCCAGCTCGGCAAAAACACTTCGATTCCTTCGTATTTTGCTCGACCATTTCACTACTTCTTGAGGAGCATCCCCCCTCTGGAAAGCGACGTATAGCGAGTCATATCTTGCATTGTCAAAGGCCGCTTCTAAGTCAGTGAAGGCACATAGTGTGATTTCCTTGCATTCCAATACCTTTTCTATTATTTGTATCAGCTTATATGTAGCTGATATAGTTGAATTGCTCTTTTGGTAAGCAAATTGAAATTTGTGAAGTGGCATCTTTGTCAAAAGATCATTCCTTATGTTTAGGCCAATCAGTTTTTCCAGAGTCTTTAATATAAAAGATGTGAGACTAATTGGCCTGTATGATTTTGGCAAGTCGGCCGGTTTGTTGCCACCTTTAGTGATGAATACAATCCGCGCCACTCACCACAATTTTGGTATGTAGCTGAGTTGCAAGTTATACTGAGTAGGTACTGAGTAGATTTCAACCAATGACCAGACCAGACAAACTGGACATGACTAACAAGACACTACTCTACAAACAAATAATGCGACTAATGCTGACTTATGGAAGTACTACGTACTGTGAGACTTGCAAGCCAAACAGACATCAATTACGGTATGTGAGGGATACGGACATACGAAAAAAAACTAGCAATTAGTCTGATCGACACTTACATATGTGAGAATATACTTAAACTATTCGACAGACTAGACGAATATCCTAACAGAACCACGGAGGAAATACAATATATCACCAACCAACTTAGTGACTGATATCCGTAGCCTAAGACAGCTATCAGTATAGCGCGGAACATCTGCACTAAGGGACAATTCTGTGTTTAGGTAAATAAGTGAAATGAGCTGAAAGAGACGCCAACCCAAAGGAGAAGAGTTAAAATGCTGAAATCACTAGCTTCAGGCAAAAAAACAGTTCTAACCAATGCGAAGTTGTGAAAGTATCCCCAATTGCGCTTTTAAATTCCAAAGAATCCTTTGAGAGGGGTTAAGTTGCATTTTTTGCGCTCATGGTGCTTGGCATTGAAATCAATTTTGGTACACTAAGCATTGCATCAATGTTGGGTAGGACGATGAACCGATTGGTTTCTAGCTAAAATTTATAGAGAGTATATTCTTCCATTGAAAGGCAAATCAAAAACTGCTCACAAATTTGACCTTATATAAATTTTAAAGACATAGCAAAATTTTGTTAGCCCCCAACAGTACATTTCCAAGTAACATTAACCGTCAAAAGGTCATTTCCGTAACCACCTGTCAAGAATCTATGTTCGAAACTTGCTATACGAAGCTTGGAACTAATTTTCCTCATCTATCGATCCATCATACAAGCGAACTTGATTCAGCAAAATAAAAAAAACACTTGACGCGATCATCGCTATCGATAGCGGTCAATCGGTTTAGTCGGTGATAGACATCACAAAAACGTTTCAAGTCTCCAGGGGCTGCAAAATTACATCCGATCGATCGGTTGGTTTTCGATACGATTGCCATATATGCTCTCTCCGTTCGCAGTCTAAGCGGCAAACGCATGCTATCACGGACAAATATTTCTGATGTTTCCAAGATGCAACAAACCAACAAGATCCAGCAACTGACAAAACCAGGCCTGGTTGTAGCGCTCCAACTAACACGGAGCAGATCAGATCATCGCTGGTATGCGTAAATATTAGTGGCTGGCGGCTACGCAACGCAAGACTTTATTCGGTTTTTTAGATTATTATTATATGTAGAAAAATTTCTGCACCGCATATATAATTTCTCCGAACGAAGCGGCGAAAATGCATTACAAAATGAAAATTTCAAACGACCGCGTCGCCTCTGTTACTTAGCGATCGCAAACAGATCACAAAAGCGAGCAAACGGTTTTTTGATACACTCAACTCGACGGTGATCAGTGCATACGAAGGAAAGTAGAATATCAGGTACGCGCATAAGCGTAATTTATTGCAATAATTATTCTAAAAATTATGCACAGGTTGTGCAGACCCCGCACAGATTGTCGACTCTCGACGCAGTCTTTTCGGCTACGCCATCGTACACATCGAGGATATATGGTGTCTTTTAGTGCCGAAGGTGATCTGGATACCCCGCGCACCAGCGCTACATGGCTTGGTCCAATTTTCTTGTCGCACAGTAGAAAATTTATATGCCGCGCATATTTCATCCTGTGCATTTCATGATGGGATCAATGCATGACAAAACAATGCACAGTACACCGAGCCGAGTGTTGCGGAAAGATTCATGATCAAATATATTATGAATGAGATCGACACATTTAAATTATTGCTTGGCGGGCTGTTTATCACGAATTCCGCTTCAAAAGCCTGCGCACACAAATCTCGGAGTATTTCGGTTTTTTTCTGGAACAAAATCGTGATCTTGATTAAAACCAACACGACTTCAATGGGCTTTTTCACTTCCGTCCTACTTGCGCCGATTAGAATAATTAAGTTCTATGGGGCTCGTCCTCTCCTCCTGGTCTTAGACAAGATAATCGAACGATTGGCACGAAAAACAGCATCAAGATATCTCGCGAACGCTGTGCAAGATCTAGACCTGTCGATAAGGAGAAATTGAAACGAAACGATTAGATACATTTTGTTGCTTCACAATGTCCATACACGTACGCACATCGTTCGACCTAATCAGCCAGATCTGATTGCAATCGATTGATCATTACATTAGTACTTAGCTGTTGAGTCCTTCGCGGGAACGAGCTATTGTCAGATATTGTCACATAATATAGAGTGATACGCGAATAGATGATCACGTAAGGAAGAGAAGGAAGGAAAATGAATGGTTTATAGCTAAACGAATTGTGGGTAAGTAACAAACAGTAAGTGGACAAATAAAATTCCCTGAATAATGTTAAGGATCTGATTTGCACTAGACTACATTCGCATGGGTAACTTATCTACTGTGAAGACACTTGGAGCATAATTCATTATTTTTGGTGGGATATAGTGCCTTGTTAAACATCGTAAATCGAAAAATAAACTGGTGGATGAAAAACATATTTTCAAAGCTTTTGCTTACTCTCAATGGTATCTTTGATACCAAGCCGTGAAGAGTAAACCATCATCACCATCGTGGCACAATAGCCCGGCGTTGGGTCTTCGCCACTTGGATCGATCTCCTCCAATTATAGTGACCGCGTTCTCGAATCTTGAAACCCCAATAGTTGCTCGGCGTCCGCATACACTGAGCTCTCCCAACGAGCTCTTGGTCTTCCTCTTACTCTCGCTCCGTAGACTCGTCTTCCATTCATGACCCGTTTTGGCAAGCGATTGTCATCTATGCGTTGTACGTGCTCTGCCCATTGTATCTATTGAAGTTTGACAATTTTGGAGACTTCTAGCTCATCGTAGAGTTCGTACAACTCATTGTTTTACCGGATGTGCCATCCATCTCGGTCGTGACCTTTCCGTTCGAAAATGTCGATGATATTTTCGGAGGCTTGGGTCAGAGTCCACATTTTGCAGCCATAGCACAGCATAGGTCTTACCATAGTTTTATAAACTCAGAGCTTAGTGTTTCTGTGCACGCACTTCGATTTCATATTGTCCACGAATTTGATGCTGAGGTTTCCTACGTTGATTGTCGTGTACGCTGGCATCCTTGCCCTAGATTGCATCATAGCTTTCGTTTTGGTCTCCTTGATTCGTAGTCCAACTTTCTTTGCTGCTGTGTCAAGTCCAAGCAGAAGGTCAGTTTTCGAGCTATGATGTTAATGTCATCTGCGTACGCTGCCAATTGTGTCGACTTAAAAAGTAGCGTACCGCTGGTGTTCAGGTTCATTGCCCGAATAGTGAACTCAAGTGCTAGGTTGAAGAGGGTGGGCGCTATTCCATCGGCCTGCTTCAGGCCAACCAGAGTTTCAAAAGGCTCTGTCAGTCTGTTCTGGATCCGGACCTGTGAGGCGGAGTTGGTCATCGTCATCTTTACAAGTCTCACTAATTTGGCCGGTATACCAAATTGCAGCATGATGCTATATAGTGTGCCTCGGTCGATGCTGTCATATGCTTGATTAAAGTCAACAAAGATTTGGTATACGTCGACGTTGCAAAGCACTTTTGCAAAATTAACTTGACCGTGAAGAGCTGGTCAATAATGAAGCGACCAAATCTGAAACTGCCTTGATACTCGCCAATGATTTCTTCCGCGAACGGTTTAATTCTGTTCTCTAAGATTTTTGACGGAATTTTGTAGGCCGTACAGACTAAGGAGATGCCTCTGTAATTCTCACACGGCAGTTTATCTCCCTTTTTGTGTACGGAACAGATGATGCTTCTGCGCCAATCGTCTGGAATCACCTCAGTCTCCCATATTCGCACCAGTAGTTGAAGTAGCGCACTTAATAAACCCGCCCTTGAATCCACCCTGGAATCTCGTCAGCACCCGGCGCTTTGATCATTTTCAGTGAACGCAAGGTGATATCAACTTCGTCTACTGTCGGGGGTTGCGTGGATGGGGGTTGATCCACGGTAACACTATGGAGCTCAGCTTCAGCTTCCATGATGTTCGAACCAACTTTAGCTTTTTGTCTCATGACCTTTATTTAAATGCAAAAAAATGCCAAATCATGCACCAAATGCTTCTTTTAAACAAATGGGAAAGAGTTTTTAAATGTTTTTAGCAGATACAAAATGTAATTAGAAAACTTGACACTGATTGAAAAGGTACTAGTAGAGCTCTGCATGATTGAAAAGGTTATTTGTATGTATCTTTTCATATGTAGAATTTATTACCCATCATTTTCAAAAAGACTACAATGGATATGCTTTCATACTGTCGTTGCAATTCAATTTGAAATTGATTATTGCACTTTTGGACTTAAATGAAAATAAAATGACTAAGCAAATTGAATGAACTTCGTTCTTTAAGTTATAGACATCAGCACATATGTAGATAACATTCCAATGTGTCTAAAATTTCGAATATTTACTAAATAGTTTTGTGCCAAATTTTAACAGGAACACTATTTTGAATTGTATATTTGAGTAGAGTCCGAAACGTATTTAGCTTCCGAAAAGACATGCTTAGTTTTGTCAACCTTCTTTCAATCCTCGCAGTACCATTTAATATTCCATTTATCTGCTGCGGATAATTTTATCCCGCAAATTTGACAAATAATACAGGTTTGTTTCGATTCCGTTTCGCTTTTGATTCTACCCTCAATTTGACATTTTCGCTTTTGACAGGCGATGTCACACAAGAGCAGTTTCAGCAGTTCAGAGCAGTTTCAGCAGTTGTCACACAGGAGCAGTTTCTCACTCTCACAAGGTATCGATACCGCGATATCTATACTCTGGTATCGATACCAGGAGTGTATAATTAGTCTTATACTGTGCTGCGAAACAGTACCTACTGCCAGGCTGCATAACACGCATACACAGTGCAGGGGTGAAATGCAATATATTTTCACACAACACCGGACCGCATAATGCATCCACGTGGACAACTGATTTCGCATTTAATATGCTGTTTACATCGCACTCATAATTATATGATTATGGTACCTGCTTCCAAAAGCAGGAAAATGCATTTACACTACATTGAAGTGCATTTGATTGACAGATGCCGTTGGTATCTAAGTTTGGTTGGTTTTCAGTTGAAATATGGAAATAAAATAGGATGAGGTTTTGCTGAAACTCGAGTCAAAATTGTATGGAGACCTGTTTGAATCCTATATTTTTAAACGAATAAAATTACTTTTAATTTTATTCGGAATATACAAATTATTTCCGGGAAAAAGATGCATTTATGTTGATAGATTGCTATGACAAGTAGATAATGTAGCGCTGCATTGTCAAAATTTAGCTCAGTGTTAGCACAAACCGATTGCTAAATTGCTTTTACCAAAAGCACCTTTCGAATCTGATTTTGATTAATATGGAAAAGCATGTGATTATGAAGCTGATTATAGCCAAAGCAGGAATCATCTCAATAGCATATGGTTTTGTGGCGAAGTGAATAGACTACAAAATAATGTGCTGGTCAATAGCGAGCCGTATAGCACAATGGACAAATTGTTTGGTTTTTCATGAAAGATGTCGAAAGAGAACATGTCAACATAATCTAACGTCGAAAATCCAACTAGTTCAATTAAAAGCAGATTAATAGTAGCAGTATGGATATCAAGAAATCAATGTTTTAGAAGACTTAACGGCAGAAAACTTGTTGTAAGTTGGATTGGAACCTTCAAGGTGGGCGGATAGATGAAGGAAATGGAAAATTGACTGGAAGCTTGGGCTTCGATAGTAGGTATCACGGTAATAGTTTGAAAGTGGCGAAAATAAAAATGGATGGTAATTTCAGTGTTTCGAGGAAATGTACCAAGGTAATATTTATTTCGATGCGTGAAAGTGTGGATTATGTACGGAAGAGACATCAGACTAGCTGAACCTTGTTAACAAACCAAAATAAATTGAGTTTCTCATCGGTTACATATGATAATAGTTTTGCCTTTAAAAAAAAAACTGACCAAGCTAGATATTTTTCATTTAATTAAATTCGTCTAATTTAGTATATATATATATATATATATATATATATATATATATATATATATATATATATATATATATATATATATATATATATATATATATATATATATATATATATATATATACAATAGTAATTGATCATTCTTATACAGAATTCGTTTAAGTGATGCTGTACACAAATGAAAAGCAAATATATAGTTAGCTTTGCTAAAGCATCTACTCATTGCAGTGACTGGTTCATTGCAACCATGATTGGTCCGAAGTTGAGGGATCGACAAAAAGTTCACCCACCTGACACGTTAGCTATTAATGTTAAAATTAAGTTGGCTTAGTAAGTAGTTTGAGTTAATAGTGCTTGATAAAATTCTCGAAGTAAATAAAATTTCGGAATTCTGACGTCGAGAGTTCAAGGTATCCATGCGTAAAGGATTTAATTGGTCTTAATAAGGAGGTAGATGTAGTTCTTACTACGCAGCAAAAGAAGGTGTTAGCTAGAGAAATGTCGTTGAATTCCCTCGAACGTCTAATGCCAAAATCTAAGGCATTGCTAGCTTTCACAACGATTGAATCGATGTAATCTTCAAATGTGAATGATTGACTCAGCTGTATTCTCAAATTGAGTACTTTCGCTGATCTATTTGAAAGTGTACTTTAAAGTGAGTATTCATAGATTACAGGATGTTTTTTGCGTAATCGTACACTTGTATAATTGTACACTTGTTGTTGTCAGCACACCAGCTGGCAAAGCTGTTTAGATCCTGCTGCAAATCTTTGCGATCATTTAAGTTCCTCACAACTTTGAACATGTTTGCGTCATCGGCATAGTACAAAACAGAAAATGACTGCAGAATGGAACCTACATCATTGAAAAATAAGGCCAACAATAAAGGGCCTAGATGGCGTAGTTTTATTTTCAGCTGATAAAACACTGCGAAAGGATACACACGTAAGGTTCGATTTTTCAAGTAAAAGTAAAACAAATTTAAAAACAAATTAGAGAATTGAAAGGAATGAAGCTAAGCTAAAAGTAAAGAGTGATTTTGTTTTTTTTATGTTAATGCCAAAGCTCAGGGGATTGCCCTTTGAAGTGAATCCTTAGCGATCACGGTAGGGAAATCAATTATTCCATTATTCTTTTTTAAGTGCCACATTTATTTTTTATTTTCTAAAGCGCTAGTGTTATGCTTAGTCACTACTATAGCTTTAATGTGGCACTTAATTAAAGGAGTGCTGGTATTATGCCCAGTCGCCGACTGGTAAGACAACACAAGAGGTACAAATACAGCCATGAGCACGGCGCGATTCGAACCCGCGGCCAGTAGATCGCTGCTTCGGACTGACGCGTTAGCGAACTAAGCTATCGACCCTGAAAGCTTCTTAAAAGCTTTCGTGAAATGTATGTAAACATTGCCAGTTTGGAGGCCAGCTTCGATTGAGCTGGTTACTAGTGAGAAAATTCAAGCAGTTTGGCTGTGGTTGAATGACCTCTCAAAAAAAAACTACACTCAGAAAAATATGTTTCCGAAAATCAAAGAAAATATTTACTTGTTTACGAGATGTGAAATCTTCCACAAATCAAATAAAATTTTATTTGATATCAGAAATTTGTATAAATATCATTGAAAAATTTCTTACATTCAAAGGAATACAATTTTTGCTTTACCTTATTTCAAGTAAGTAATTTTCCTCAAATCTTGTAAATTATGTCTATGAATTTAGTAAATTATATCTACACCGCGAATATTTTTTTCTATGTTTCAACAACAACCATACTTCAATATTCGACGAAAAAATTGATAGCTTTTATGACTTCTATCAACATTTCCTCTACACAAATGAAGGGTCGATAGCTTAGCTCGCTAACGTGTCAATCCAAAGCAGCGATCTACCGCTCGTGGGTTCGAATTCCGCCGGGTTCATGTCATGGTTGACTTTGTTCGTCTTCAGTTGTCCTAACTCCATTGATTAAGTGTCACATTATAGCTTAAAGTGGTGACTAGGCGTAAATAATACTAGCGCATCAGAAAATAAGAAAAAAATGTGGCACTTTAAAAAAAGGAAAAAAAGAAAAAAAAAATTTTTCTGAGTTTTTTCGATGCTTTCAAAGCGGTTCCCCATCTAAGTAGTAACCGCACCCAGCACTGCTTAACTTCGGTGATCGTACGTGAACCGATTTATGCCAGATGCCAAATGTTGTTGAAACTATATCAAATTTTACTCAGGGCAAGTGCAATATCAGTGCTTGAAATGAATAAAATTTCTTTCTTTCGATTGAGTAAATATTTCTTTGAAACTATACCAAGTTTTACTCAGGGCAAATACAATATTTGTTCTTTGAAATGAAGAATTTTCTTTCTTTGGATTGAGTAAATATTTCTTTGGCGCAGAATCATTACCAATTTTCTTTGATAATATGTTCATTTTTCTTCAAAAAATAGAAGTATTTTTCTCAGTGTATGCTGATACGGAGCCACAATGCATTTGCAATGAAAGGCTACAATATCCATGACTATGACTTCCAAACGAATTCACGACACAGAGAGGTTTTTCAATAGGTCGATAGTTGCACGCGTCATTATGACTTCTTTCGTTGAATATAGAAGTGACGGTGAAATATTTCGACAAACCAGGAAAGATGTCTGCTTTTAACCATGTATGCAAAATATAAGAAAACACAGGTAGTAATGATGACACACAATATTTTAAGACTAAATTAGCTATGTCATCTTGTTTCGCAATATTATATTATATATTATATAAGTTTATACGCAAATATTGGTGCCCTGGTCAATTTTCAAATCTTTCAATTCCAAAGAAGAGACTGGTGAGTTTGTCAAGTAGGGTGAAAAATGTCTGGAGTTTGGCAAGTCCTTACGAAAAGTGTAAGGAAAACAAAAGCAAATAAATTACTAATATCAAAAGAATTATCAATATATGAGTCGTTCGATTTCAATGTGTGTATATACCCATCGTTATAAGTCTTAGAATCAACGAAATTCCAAAAATCTCTTAAGCTGAGCTTGAAGACTAAATTTAAGCTGATGCGTATATCTTTTATATGCAACTACTTTGTGTTGCAGATAAATGTTGATAATGAAACACAGAACGGATGAGGCGAAATTGTTTCCAGGATTAATTTTTTGGAATTTTTGGAATCCGTTGAGACATCCAAGGAAAACGATCCTTGCTATTACTAAAGGCTGTTGGCACGCACCGTAAAAAACAGCTGAACAGCCGAGTGTGGAAGTAAAACGTAGCTTTGTCTGGATTAGGTTCCTGCAAGTCACGCAGTTGATGCACAGTAGCTAGTGTAAAATTAAATTTCAGTCCTGATGTATTAGATGATAAGTCATAACTAGGCTTTTGTTCAAAAATGCTGTTGAGTTTGCAATGATGTGCGGTTTCGTCGATGAGAAATGATGTGAAGGGTTTCACCACAGGAAAAGAGGTGTTAGTAGCAAAACTCAGATTTAGCATTCTTCCATTTGAGTTCCGGATGCAATTTGCTTGAAACAAACCAAGGGATATTAATTCTTTCGTAATGTTGATATCGTATTGATATTATCGTATTGATGTTGTTGCGCAATGTTTATGGCTTTTTCATCCTCCTACATATATGTTGTTCTTGCTTTAGTGCCTGGTTTTATGCAAATGCTGTAGCATAAGGATCAGGTTCTTTTCAAAAATCACGCCTGGCTGAATTAACTCACGAATTTGGGACGCAAGAAGCATGGAAAGTCGACTTCAATCAAAATGTCGTACTGACAGTGGCTGGCAGAGTCATATTTTATTTTCAAATCCCTAAAAAACAATGTAAGAAAAACGAAGTACCTAGGCAAGAGCGCTGGTGCCAAAAGCACCAAACCGTTCAACATAATGTCAAAAGCAGTAAAAAAAGAGTCCGAGAACAGATACAGCTTCTAAAAATTTAAGCTGTTCGTCTATCTGGTGTCGAAAGTAAACAGATAATAGCAGCCACTCATGGCTACTGGCAGCCAAAAAGCGGTTTCTGGTCCATCAAAGATATTTTTTCCAAGAAATTTTCTGCATGGGTCACAGACCTGGGATCCTCAGGAACAAGAGATTATGCTTATGTTTGGTCCCCATCATGAGGTTGCATGATTTTTTCGTCTATGTAATAATGAAATATATTATCAGTATTGTCACCGTGACTGATATGATCAGGTCCAAAAGTTGTGCTGAGCATGATAGCAAATTTATAGGAACAAGATTATTGGAAAAAAATCAAAGCGGGTCCTAAAGATATCGAACGGCAGATATGAAACTAGATGATGGCTGTGGAAAATTGAAGCATGTGATATTCTTTTCTGCAGTTGACTTAGACTGAACTGTTTGTTTTTACAACGGTGACAATGATTCATAACCACCTTTTGGCAAATAGTTTGTGATGTTTTGCAATGCAGACATTGAAATTCCATTTAAGCGTCTTATAAAGGAACTATACTTCTGAGGCTGAATATTTTATAGGGTTTCTGGTTGCTTCAAGAGCCAGTGCCAGAAGCAGGTCTAGAGTTTTCAAACGAAATAAAGAGTTTTAAAGTCTTGGTTCTTTCAGGTTGAAGCTTTCATTCTTTGGAGAGTACGAAATCACTCTTTGTTCGGTATTGCTGCCACTCGTTTAGTGGCTCAGCTGTTAATGTTAGCATATACCAGTATTTTTCTAAAGATTTTCTAGGTTCATCGCAAATTAAACTGAATCTTCACTTGATTTGGTCAAGAGGATACGACTTGTTTTTTTTAAAGAACTTTATCTTGACGTTATTCGAGTTGTAATGTTTTGAGCTGTTATTAAAAATGTTAGTACTAATATTTTTTTTTATCTTACAAGCAAAGTAAGTGAACACTCAATGAAAAGTTAACAAGAAATGTGCTATAAGTAGGTCAAACTCTACTTTAATTTATTTATTTAAAAGTTTAGCGGCTAGAAATAATTTTTAATTGAGATCAACATAAAGTTGGGGAAAATCGAAAGATAGAAAGAGATGGAAATAAATGGAGATAAAGGATATCCAAGATATAAGCCGATCTCCCAAGAAAAATTAAAATGCAAATTGTAGTGTTGATGCATTCAAGCTGTTTACTATAAGATATATGGTCACGTGAAGAAATTTATGATGCAAAAAACCTTTATTAGTTGAAGATCAATCAGCACAATACTAGACGCTTTTGTGCTTAAACTTTGCAAGCAAAATATTTATATTTTATATACTCTGATTTATATGTATATTGGTGAGCATAAATCCATTTTTTAGTAGTCCTTTTCTCTCCTCTTTTTTTGATGAAAGATCCGAAAAATATGCACAAAACAATGAATCCTAAAACCTAGCTCGATTGTTTTTGATGAAATTTCGTAGTGATGTTTGACATGAATTTAGTTTTTCGTCAACAACATTATTTCAGTTTTCAAGATAAGCTAGTAAGCCAGCTTCTAAAACGAATTGATGAATTTGGGAGCATTGACGCAGAAAACTTGGTCTTAATTTCGATAAAAAAATCATATTCCATCTCTCGTGCCTTGCAAACTTTAGTATCACACTGCTGCCACAAAACATAACTCCACGCCTTTTCAAGTATTTTTTTTTTACTAAAGTTCCTTCCTTGAAATTAAAGAGTTTGATTTTCATCAGAATCATCAACACAAAACATACTCTCAGAAAAGAATGAAATTCTTAAGTGACTACAAGCGTGTAGAACTTGTTTGTCGACTTGGCAAAAGCATTGGCGACAACGAGTCGAAGCAAGATTAAAAGCGAGAAGAAGAAGTAAAAAAATTGTCGTCACTGTTGCACTTCATGAGCCTTAAGTAGCCCATTCCGTGGGTGATACAGTGAACCGTTTATTAATTGCAAGAGCAAATATTTCATGCGATTTGTTTTGAAAGACTGTCATGCCAATGGGTAATTAATAAAAGCGAGAAAATCAAGTCAGTGCTCTGTTCATATTTGTGTAGTAATGATGTTTATATCTGAGGCAGAGTAGTATGTGTTTTATTTTACGGAGCTGAGAAAAATTGTTTTAGAACTGACTATAAGTTTATTGCAAAGTCTATTTATATATGTAACTAGTGTCTTGCTAATTCGGTATCAAATGTAAATACAAAAAGAATTATGAAAAAATTAAATAATTAAAGCTAATTAACATACATTTGGAGATTATACCTTAGTAAATCAAAGAATTTGAGCCTCATATGTTCTTTTCCAAGGCTTCATAAGTTTTGTATTGAATGCACCCGAAAAATAAAGTTCATTTAGAGAACTTGTTTTCTATTAACTACCTGAAATATTTGAGTTCATTCAAAGTGGATATTTTGGACTCAAAAATCAAATAAATATCTCCTTTAATGACCTGGCAAACTTTTATCGTTCATAAAACTATTATATTTTCACAAGATTTTGGAGAAATTCAATCCACAATAGTTTTTGTACTTATATAACTGATAAAGTTGATTGTCTAGCAAATAATATTTGAAGAAAACTCCGAGAAAAAATCAAATGTAAAGCGCAAATTATGCAAGTTACGGTTTCTTCAAAGTTACAGATGCTTTTATATCCCTTTCAATTTAAATACGAGCGAAATCTAGAGTGAAAAAAAATGAAATATTGAAATATTGATGAAATATTTATTTATTTATTAATATATATAATCAATAGATAAAAATTCAATTACTAAATACTAGAGACACCATAAATAAAAACAAAATCAAGGTGAATATAAAGAGAAAAATAATAAGAAATTATATCAAGTTAAAAAAATAAAAAATAAAAAGAGAGAGGGAGAAAAAACTACAAGCTACTAACTAGTATTCAAAATATGACTTTTCAATAAAGTTTTGAAAGCATGTAATGTCGCCGGTGGTGATTGTGTTGTGATTGTGTTTCCTTAGTAATCACAACAGTGGAAAATAAAAGTAAATATCACTGCGCAAAAACGGCACAATAAACACAACGGAAGAACGCGTGTCATGAGCTTTTTGACGGACAGAAACGTGGTTACTGATGTCAGAAACAAGCATCCTATAGAATAATTTAACCCTGGAATGGTACAGTAAAATTTTGGATGATTTTAGGTACATGTTTTTACTAAAAAGAAAGCAACAATAGTATTATGTAAATTTTTTATTTTATCATTAAACATAAAAAGATTGTATAGCTTCTAGCCTCATGGCAGTCGGAGTGGCCAACTGTCTGGTGCGCGACGAAATATATACCCTATGTGAGTAAAATTTACTCATCGGTAGCATTCTAGGGTTAAGGAGCATGCACTCACCTAAGAAAAGTCTCTGTGATTCGAGATTCTTCCGTGATTCTTATTTTCGATTTAAAATAGATTGATATAAGAAAATGAGCAGAATTACGCGGATTACTCAATTTCTTGGATGAAGCTATTAGCTGATTTATCTGGAAAGAGGAGGAAAGAAAATCATGAATAGTTTATTTTCTATACACAAGATAAAGTATAAAGACATATGTATTACGAATTGTACGTAGCCAAATTTACACAGTTTTGTTTTCCATCAGCGTCTGTCATTACTCTATTGTGTGAATTTTCCTTGAAAAGTTTTAGGAAAACAAATAGCTTGTTCTGATAGTGTCTGATTGATGTTTGTAAAAATGATATGGAATTAAACTTCATTTGAACCTTAAAAACTTCATAAAAGTGTATGATGTTTTTCATAAATCTTGATCATTTTGTTGGATTAAGCTTTGTATCTTACACTGTCTGTACTACGTTGGACATCGTTTTTACTTTAAATTATAATATCTTTTTAAAATATGTACTGCTGCCTGTCAAAAATAAACTAAGGACTAGCATTTTCCATATTTGATAGACGCTGGCGTTCTCTTTTCCTTGACTGTGAAAGGTATTTCTTTGTAAATATATTCTGCAAATACGATTTCCACCTTTTTTCTTAGCTGTTCTTTATGTTACCACTAGTATTTTTATATCTGGCAATACTATTTTGAAAGGTATGACAGTAACATTTCATCACTCATATTGTGGATTAAAATAATCATAATAGGAGAATCATTTTAAATTTTATCATTTACTCAAGACGAATCATATGATAAAAAATAATAGCATTAAGCATAAGTGCGTCCTTTTTGCAAGCAAATGCTTTACAATGGTCTATCCCACAAATGCGAATCTTATAAAATATGATAATATTAAAATATTCGATCTTAAGTTTTCAGGATGTTGGTGATGTTTGAAAGCAATCATCGACTCGTCTCTAATAGTTCTGATATTGCCTACTCTAAGCCACTTTAATTTTTTCTGGGGTATTTTCAATTTTTCAACATAAACATTATACGTTATTGATTAAGGAGACATAGCACATTCAAATTGTAAAGAAATCGATTTTTGCTATCGAATATGTTAGAATGAAGTTTTTAAAAACATGATTTTAATAATAGAAAATTGAAATTAATAAAAAAAAAATGTTTGTGAACATATATAGCGAATCGTGCCAAGGTCATTATTTCTATGATTTTCGTTCACTTCGCCATACCACTACATCGGCTTTCTCTTAGTAACATCTGCTTAATATTTACATATATACACTCAAAAAAATTTTGTTTGAATTTTACCCTTACAATAGTAGGAAACTGGTTTCCTACTATTAAAGATGTAAATTTACAAAAGTGCATACAAAGAATATTTTACGTCTTCGATGTGTAATTTTTTTACGAGCAAATCGTGTAATTTTACCCTAAAAAGACGTAAATTTAGCACGGAAACGCATGAAATTTATGTATCAAAGGCTACTTTTTACGAGTCTTTTAGGGTAATAAGCGCAATTTATTCGTCAATATCCATAAAAATGTTTAAAAAAACTATAAAAAGAGGTGCGTTTTTTTACACTTTTGGGCAGGGTAAGTTTAGGTAACTTACCCTACCCAAGAGTGCAAAAAACGCACCTAAAGAAAGTTTTATCAAACAAATGACATTAAAAAGTATATATTGCGAACAATTTTAGGAAAGGTAATTGAATTTGATCACGGTTCCCTTCTTGTCTATAAATCAAAAATTGTCTATAAATCATAATTCTTGTCTATAATGTTCTTCGAACATTAGTATACCTGGACCGGTATATATCCAATCGTTCTCAAATTTTAACATGTTAATCTACACATGCTAGTGCTTAGAATGAACTACGGATGAAAAAATCGACATTAAATTTTTTTAGCTATTACCCGTTTTTTTGGGGGAAAAACCAAAATTTCGCAAAAATCGGCGCCATTTTTTTTTGTGCATAGTATGAGGAAAATAAAGTATATGGACAAAGTTTCAGTAAGACATGTATTTTAATTCAATTAAAAATTAATCTTTGAAAAAAAAAATTCAACTTGAAGGTGCTATGTCTCCTTAACGCATTTTTGACTACGCATCCATTATATGAGCTTAATAGAGACTAAGTTTCTACTGAATTGGTTTAATGTTAATAAAGACCACTCAAGTTCCATTTTTTGGATCGGCTAAATCTGCTAAGCCTCCATTTGCCGAGTACCCCTTTATGTTTCTGTCTGTAAGGTTATTGGTTTGAACTCCACTATATAAATCTCTCTGTACTATATCTGGTAGAGCAAAAAACTGTAAAACCCTTTGCTGAATGCATATTGAATACTCTAAAATGTTTCTCATTCCATTTTAAAATCTTGCACTTCTTAACATTTACTGATTCTAGATTGATCAGAGTCTACTTCTTTATATATTACCTCCTTTGATGTAATAACATAATATCTGAAATCAAAATTATTATTACTAAGTAATTGAATTCACTTTGTTCTTATTTTCGTGGGACACCAAATTAAATTTGGAAAACACCTGGAGCTCATCATGATAATTTGGGAAATTCTATAATATCTGAAATCAAAATTATTATTGCTAAGTAATTGAATTCGCTTTGTTCTTATTTTCGTGGGACACCAAATTAAATTTGAAAAACACCTGGAGCTCATCATGATAATTTGGGAAATGCTGTACTTTTACATTTTGCGTTGAATCATAAATGAAATTTATGAATCTAAGATACATATTTCACAAATTTACATCCACACTTTCTTTCAAAAAAGTTGATTGAAATAAGCCAATCCAACTAATTATCGTTTATGGTATAGTCATTGAATCAGTACTTATTATAATTGTGTATTTCATATAAAGAAAATGAAGAGTATTACAAATACTTGATCAAAATATGGCGTCAATTGTCAGTCTGTTGAAAGGTGCTGCTTGAATGAAGCTACTCGAAAAATTTTGAAATCTCAAATCATAGGACATTTCTGTTTTCATTGATTTTCACCATTCAATTAAGTACTAAGTAGCAGAAGTATTAACACTTCCTACCCCACATAAATGCATGCAAACAATATGTGAGGTAGCCAGAAATTTAAAAGTGCGAGATTTTTCTTTCTTTTTATCCTAACTTTGTCACAATCAAGTGCTAAGATAATGAGGACTGATAGGACACCTACAAATATATAGTTAAAAAAAAGTTTAGTTTCTTCTTTATGTCTTTCATTTTCTTGAAACTCTGTTGATCGTTATTTTGTACTTAAATTTTTTAAAATTTGCTCAACTTTTTCGTTGAGTGGCTTAAACAAAAAACCGACCAGTTTTTGTTACATAATGTCCAATACATCAAGAAATTCAGTAAACATATTTCGAATACACTTAATAACGTAGCAAGTATAATAATTTATTATTCTAAAACTGAAAAAAAATTGTAGGTATCTCTACCTAAGTATAAAATCTATGACACATCAAGGTGACTTTAATGCATAAGTCTTCTAATACTAATTCGCATCAATTAATATTATTAATGTATTTCATTTGTTCGCTCCTAATAGCCGTGAACTTGTACAACATTCTTAACATTGAAATGAATAAATTTGCCCATCTTCAATGCTGATTGAATTTGATTAGTGTGTCAATCATTTGTTTAGGGTGGGAACGAAATCGATCGATCCAATAGAGTGGGTGGGCTAAATTTGAAAGTGAATTATTGTATGACTAGATCAATTAATTATCATTAATGCCAATAGAGTGGGTCGATTTAAAAAAAAATGATTCATTTAGGATGGAGTAAGTAGTACTAATAAACTCATGCAGAATTTAATTTGAGAGCTGAACCAAGAGTACTTAATTCTGCGAGAAGATTGTTTAGCTAAAATCTTTGAGAGCAATAAAAATGAACAAATGATATCGCACAATAGAAAGAAAACATTACTCTAGTGCCATTTCTTTACCGAAGTGGAAAGAACCCATTTTCAGGCCGGTATCTATGCGGAAAAAATTACATATTCATCAGTTAACCGTCAACAGCACCACTTCTGTAACTTTTTCATTGCGTATCGTAGCAGAACGAAGGAAAAACTGAGCCAATCAAACCAACTATCGTAGAGCTTAAATCGATCTAAACTTAAATAATTCGTATGAAAAAGACCGGAGAATCTATTTTTACTTATGATCAAGAATTATAAGACGGCAACATGCGCGCAACAATAACAACAACAAACAAATCTAAGATGACGCGTTGTATCATTTATCACTCAATTAAGTCACGAAAGTTTTCGTAGCGTACTAGAAAATACGAGACACCCTGCCATGCCCTACAACGTGGCAACAAGTTTTTCATGAGTTTTGCTCCACCCACCTTCTGTATTCATTCGTTCGATACTGAATTGGATGGGTATATTGATGACTAGAATGTTGCTGTTAGGCCTAGACCTTGAGATTAAAATTATAGTTTTATGATTAATTTCAATGTTTTGTAGCCACTGATGAAGATTTGGAGGGATTATCGGAGGGAAACTTAATTGTTCAAGTGAGATGTAAGATGGTTGTTTTGATTTTGAAAATAATGGTAAATATAAACAACAGCTAATTGGAGTTATCTAAAGCTGAAATTGCTTTAAGTCTAAGAACTAGGTATCTTTGATTAAATTGTACAACCGTTGTAAACCAAATCAACAATTTCTGCTTCAACAAAAATCTAATACCGTTTTCATAACCAGAGAGATCATTTGAAGTAATGAAATCTATTATGAAATCTATTCTACAATCTATTTTACTATCTATTCTATAAAAGGTCAATAAATAATTACCTTAAACGTAAAAGAGAAAAGTCATTTCAGGTTTTGTTGATAAGTAAGAGGAATAAATACAAATAAAAACAAAATAAAATATTTCTTCGGATATTTATTAATGTCCTAATATCAATTGAGGTAAGCGTAAAAAACCGAGTACAAAAGAAACAAAAATATCTAGCCAAAAGCTCATAGACAGCAAGAGCATCAAACACGGTAATAACAATAAATTGCAAACTAAATTTCATCAAAAAATTTACCGGAATACTATAATAACTTTTAATTGCTAGGAGGGTTTTTAGGTTGAATGATATTGGTATAGCTAGAAGCAGAATTAATATAATTAAAAACTAAGCTCCAGACCGTTATTTATAGGATCCAACTGGGCTAACAAAATGACTATATGTTAAGACAAAATACAATTGAGCTTGAATCAAAAGGTTTTTTTATCTTTAAAATTAGTTGAGTCAAAAAACTTTTCAGCCAAATCGATTTTAATGCTAATTTTCTATAAAAATCAGTGAAAATTTGGTTTTCCTTTTTGTTTAAAATTGGCGTCTTTAATATTTCTATCCACAAAATGATTCATAAATAAGACCCAAATAAAAAAAGAAAAAACACATACCAATCAAGGAGGTTTTTATTGCGAATAAAAGTTAGATAGCGTAAATATTAGAGTAAAGCGGTTGAAGCTGGTAGAGAGCTTTATTCACTAATTTACAATCGACGTGAATACGACTGCGAAGTTATTAGATTCACATCTCCCTTTGCTCCCCTTCTTTCTCAGGTATCTTTTCAAAGCTAGGTGAACTCAAAGTTTGACACGCAGTCTCTCGTCCGAACCAGATACCTCACACACTTGGAGCTGGGGTTCTACTTATTACACAATACTACATGTGCTTCATCCTTAATAGTAATGGTATGAAAAAGCAAAGACTTTCACAATAGTAGCAATAATGACAGCAAACACCCGAGACCAAGTCTAAATTAAAGTTCAAAATTGTTAAAACGAAAGACTTAGGCGAGTAAACCGAATAACAAAATGATTTTATATATTGGTTTCCATATGACCTTTATTTTAAAAAATACGATTTGGCAAAGTTAAGATTTGATATTTAAAATGTGACTTTATCAAGAAAGCTTATATTTAATTAACTTTTCAGCGATATGAATAGAATGTTGATTCAAAAATAGTTAACAGTGCTTTTATTTTTTATTGAAAACACTCTGAAATGTCTTTTGGCTTCATTCATTTTTAGTTATAAGTCAAAGCACACTGAAATTAATAATAAGGCATTCATTATAAAGCAAAAGCCATACCACTCGAAAGAAGTTGGATAATTTTCAGCCTACTAATTAAATTCATTGTTTCCGTAAATTATTATTGTTTTAAAAATTTCGCACAATAAAAAGAGATTCACTTTCCATACAAGTTATAAATATTATGCACAAATTATATTGGTTAAATTTTTTATTTTTATTGTTAGCAATTCTAGAAACATTTGACCTTTTCTCAACTAAAGCAGACAAATAATATCAATTAATCAAAATTTTCCTTTTAATAAACGTCTTTTGAATATACATGTACACTTTTAGACCATTTTACCGCTTCTAAATCATCTATTAGCAATTCATTCAAAGTTTTAATTCTTTTCTTTCAGTGCAATATTCTTGTAACTCATCATTAACCATTATAATTTTTCTGAGTCTCTAGTGATACTGAGAAGAAATGTATCGTCTCCACAAAGAGTATATTTTGCACTTAACTGAAGATTGTTTAGACCTCGCACACATAGCATTGAGAGAGTTAGACTTAAGATTAAGCCTTGAACGCAAAGCTTTTCTTTAAACTTGTGTTCAGAGAAAAACGATTGCGAAAGTAGTCTTAACTAAGCTCCGTATTTCTAATGAAAAGTTCCAGATTGACGTTAGTAAATATTGCTGTTAAATAAAGATTTTTTAACTAGTTTAAAGCTCATGTAATGATGAGTATCAATTAAAACTGCTTCAATCTTGCTTCAATCACAACTTGCTGCAAGATTTTTGTTAAATAGTTCATAATTCTAATTACCGTTTCCAATGTGAACGGTGTACGGCTTTTCATTTTCTTCCTAGTGCAAAATAAATAAGTGAGATTCATCATTTGCTTTTGACTCAATTAAAGAAAAAAAATTGTTCGAAGTAAAATAAGCTGATTTAACTGATTTTCGAAAAAACATAGTATTAAAATCGTTTTGGCGAAATTTTCTTTTACATTCTTCAATTATATGTAAGTCAGTAAAAAGATCAAGAGTGATAATCTCTGGATTGCATGATCCGATTGAATTGATATTTTTGGAGGACATATAGATGTATATAAGGACTAGCACAGTAACTAATTAAAACTAATAAACCTTTAATTCTTTGGCGGTGACGGCCATTTTATTGAATTTTCGGGTACCCCCATATTAAAAGTACATTTTTGTTAAAAGTTATAGTTTTTTCGTAGCGGCATAGCTTCCAAATGACGTAACCGTGAAATGACCTTCATAGGTCATCTGAAATTATTATACTTTGTATATTATATAAAATATATATCTATTAATATACTTTGTATATTATACACTAATAGCTTTATTTATACCGTTGAGAACGCCTCCACCACTGGATTTACCACTAATTAAACGATCCCAGTCCTTGCGGAAAACTGTAAAGTCGGTAAAAAATAATAATTAAAAGTTAGTATTGGAAATGAAATTTAATTATGTTTCATGCTTGTTTATGATAAAGAATTGAAAATTGTGAGCCCAATGTATGCGCTGAGTGCCTAAAAGTAGGCTAGGATTCTTTTCAAATTTCGATTTGTCATAGTTTATAACAGAAAAATTGGTTCGTAGTGAAATTCGCAGAGCGTTTGATGTTGAATAAAACTATATACACATAGACTTTTGTACATTCGGCAGGCATGTGAAAAAAAATCCTTCAAATCATTGACCATACTGAAATTTGTTTGCTTTTTAAAAAGAAATTTCAATTACTGATAAATTTTGACTTTTTTCCACTATGACAAATATAACTTTTCAAAATTCCGAGTTGCTCAAGAGCGGCAACTTAACACTAAATTACCTCTATTTTCAGCACTCGAAACCTCTGTTCCCAAGAACTGATAACCGGATAGTCAGATCGTTATGAAATTTACAGGACACGCTGGTATTAGCTAGTACCAGATCGGATAGAAGTAATTTTAAAATGCGGGCAACTCGGTGGCAGTGGTGCGATTTTGTAAAATCACTATGAAAACATAAACTGCGTTTTGCCTATAGCTTCTGATCCAGCCAACAAATTTTAACGAAATTCACACAGTACTTGAACCTTACTTAAAGCCAAATTGGTAGAAATTTCACCGAAAAACTAGGATAGAGCTGCCGCTATGGTACCTTTGTGACCTAAATCTAGTAAATTTCCTCAGCAAAATAGAGTTTTTTCCCTATAATTTTCGATCCAGTCATGAAATCAAGATGAAATTCATATAGTCAATGGACCTTATTGTAAGCCAAATTTCGTACGTATTTCGAAGGAAGACTTCCAGCTATGGTAATTTTATTAGGTTTCTAGCATTTCTTTACTAAGCTATTTCGTCATTAAATTTGCAATATGAGCGATCCTACAATAACAATTAACAACAAATATTGAGGTTTCAAAAATTAAAAAAAAAAAATTCGGGTGGTAGCTCTAAAATTCTTTTCAGCCTCATAGCTTCCAGCGCAGGCATTCAATCGAAACGAAATTCACAGGGTAAGTTAAACTTAACGTGGAGCAGATTAAGTACGTTTTTGGTTACACTGGTAACACAGGGTTGCCAGCACCAGTCATTTCCACTAATATGGCACCAACAGATACTTCCGTTATATATTCATATGCAAAGCGTTTACAATCAAAGTAAGGAACCACTGTTTAAATTTTCCAAGTTTTGAAAAGGTTTCGGATGGCAGCCTAAAAAATCTTTATATTGCTGAAACTTTCGGTGAAATCCTCGGATGAAAACGAAATTCAAAGGATAGATTAATTGTAGCATGAGCCTGTTAAAGTAAAATTATTGCTGCTACGTTGCAAAAGTGTTACCAGCACTGAACATTGACATCATTAGTGTTATAGGAGATGCTGTCGGAAAATGGTTTTTGTTGCTTTGGGTAAGAGCTGGTTGATATGATACTACAAAAAAGTGTATTACGTCTTTCGATTTTTTTTGGTCACTCAAGGGCAATTTCTTTGAAATCAGTTTTCTAGCGGCTCTGATGCGCTAGAGTCTTTAGTAATAGCAGTAAAATTATTGAATGTTTTAATGTCTTCCAAGGTAGCTAAAGCAGAATTTAGAATACTTGCATATGATTGCAAGGGTGATGGTTTGATTTTGTCGGTGTCAGATTTTCAATTTAGATTTCTTTCGTTTTTAGTTTTCTAAAGCTGCGTATACATAGGGCCAAGACCAATGGCTGAAGCATTTGCTGACCCGGGTTGGTTTAGTGTACGATGGCATTGACCTTGGTTCCCGTTTGCTCTGCAGGTGGTAACATCAATGCGCCAACGTGCAACATTTGTTCAAACTATCATAGGCCGTTTGTTGGTTCTATGTGTACGCATTTTAGTGGAACCATTTGTTGCAAATACCATGAATCTGCGCAATTCACCACAGAAGATTTGTGTTTGGACCAAATGTCTGTCTGAACTGCAATTTGAAGCTTTGTTATTTGAAGTTTTATTGTCAAAGGAGAGAAAATAATGGAAACAAATCATAAAAATGTACTCAAATATGAAAAAATAGTGAATCGATCAGGAATTAAGTCGTAACAATAAAAGCCATAACGGTCGAGCATTGTATCAAAAACATCGAACATTTAATAAATTCAAATTCACTAATTCAAAAATTCACCCGATTTTTTTTGCGTAGAAATAATGACAAAAAACTTGCAAAAAACTAGTAAAAATCTTTTACACAAATGTCAACCATATTATTTCGTTCATTATTCGATTGAAATGATCTAAATTTCAATACAAATTTGCTTCCATGTACTTGGTTTCTGGTTTTTATTGATGTTTTGTCCAAAACACAAATTTTTGTTTTTGTTTTGACTTTCGAAAAAATTCCAAAATTCATTGATTTATAGAAATCGTTCAAATCAGAATTTGAATTTACTTTCCTTGGTCATTTTGGTGATGAAAGCACAATGATTTTTAGTCTTTTAACTCTTTAGCCCTGAAATTCTTTTTAACAGTGATCTTGGTAAGATCAGTAACCTGATTTCAAATTAAGTACTCATGTTTCCTGAAAATCACCCCCTCCCCTCACGCAAAAACTAAGCTAGGATACACGGACCAAACTTTTAATAGCACTGAACATTTTTTATTAAAAATAGAAATCTTGCAAAATTGGTCGTTTTCTTACAGAATGTCGATTAAACGAACAGTTTTCCTGAAAAAAAATCAGTTTTAAAAGGATATAATTATCACATAAATAGCGCTTGAAACGAATTTAAAAACCTTGTGTAAAAAGGAAAAACTCTTGAAAAACACGATTTATTTCAAGTTTTTTGGTACTTTCTTCAAATTAAACCTGGCTGATCGTAATTATTTGAAATTATGATGTCATTAATCAATTAGTCATATGCAGATTTTTTTCGCAATGTTTTTAAACGACTGTCACAATTTATCGGTAAAATTTATTGAAACAGCTTTTAGTAAAATCAAAATTCGCCGCAGTATCTGGAAAATTATTCTTAATAGTGTTTCAAAGCTTTTCTAGCGTTAGAATAATTATTTATGATTATTGTACAAAAAAAATGTGAGAAGTTTTTTGATTTTGCACAGTACATTTCACATAAAATGAGTAGGTTGTTAATTCCAAATACGTAGTGAACTGCAGTAATATTATTAAAAACGATATTAGAGTCAGCTATCTACAGATACTTTCTCGTACTGCATGACGCATTCTTGTAACTTATTGCCAAAATAATGAAAAATTTAAAAAGTTTTCAGCTTTGTCTACACTTCTCCAAGTGTAAATTATGCCGCATATCATATTCCAGTATACATATGTTAAATCAACATGAATATAGAGCTAATTCAAATAGCATTTCGAACCACCTTTGGCAAGTGTATTACACACTAACCTTCCGAACTCATACGGTATATTCTTTCACTTCATCTACCTGAAATCCTTTCTCTCTCCTGGTACACCGCTAGCGCCACAAGAACAAACATCAGTTTCCAATCAACATACAAATGTGAATTGAATTTCTCGAGGCGATTTCAATCAGAGTATTCCTGTTAACAAAGTGTTACCAACTAAATGTTAGCCTGGTCAACCGGCGCTGCGGTGCAGCATCAAACATCAGAATGTTCATTGAATTCACGTCTAATTCGATACCAGGAAAAAATACCGTCGAGTCTACTACCGATGAGAAGAAGCTAACTTCATGTCTGCTGGCGTCTTGTGGGAAAATACTTTCAGTTGGATCGGTCAAATGGTTTGTCTGTACTTGGTGAAAACTGGCACACAGGCAACCCGGCACCGATGAAATTACTCGATAGTTGCATTAGCGAGCCACAAACAATAGTGATAACAAACAAATCGCAAATAGATTGTTGACCAAGGCATGGTGTCCAGAGGCTATTTGACTCTCGCTTTTCTAGCGGGAATGGTGCATACAGTTGTAGGAAGTGAAGGGAAAAAATATATGCACATGCTCAGTCGCAAATACCAGACGGTATTCAAAAGTTTCGTTCCGAGGAAAGTGGAACCTCTTACAACATTAGGTTTCTATTAAATTATATTATAGTTTATTGTTTCGGTAATCATAATTTCCAGCTGGATACAGACAATAACTGCTCCAACGCCATCTGCTTGAGCCAATCACTTACAACTGAACTCCACAACGGGAACGAGAAGACCACATTGCAGAATAATGTCGACAGCGGCAGTGATGCCAAAGATGATGCTGACGATGATGCCGATGACGATGATGATGGTCTTCTTGCGGTGACACCTTTAACCTCTTTACCTGAGTTTTACAAGATTGATCGATTAAACTCTGCCACCGACATTTATAACATTTGCAGACAGGCCTTCGATGGCTTCCTTAATTGGATTGTTGCTGGCGATTTCAAGATGTTTTGATGCTGCTCGCGATGTTGTTAATGTAGTTTGTATGTTTTCTCGCCGACTCGACGAGCATTTAGCCATTATCCATTGTTTGAACGCATAAGGAGTGCATAGAGCACTGATGAAATAATGTTTGCATGAACTTATGGCTTTTATTTAATTGTTTTTGCCTGAAAGCTTGAGTTGAACGGGGCTTGAAGGCAGAAGAAGAAGATAGCTATGGATAAAATTAAAATTTAAAACTTTCACTTGACGAATTCAATTAGATTTTTGAGATGGTAGAAATTTATCATGATGCTTGAATTTGATAATGACGATATATAGCAAAGTTTAACAGAGCAAGTTTCAAATATTGATTAATGTACCCCATCCTTGCAAAAAAATGTGCCTGTAAGTTTCACGGCTCTCGAAACATAATACGCTTCACGTATATTTTGTTTTGTTGCTGTGTAATACGTGTGTTGAGTGATTACTTGCACGACTCACTTTACCCCTGATTAATTCAAGTTCCTATACAGAGCAAGGGGAGCAGAAAGCTTGATGCGAGGTACCTCGTCGAAACCTAGATTAGGTGCTTTATAAGACTTGTTTCCAATATTAGTCAAAACTCAACAAGTTTCAAATGTTGCATACTTGACAGCGCATATTTTTTTTTGAACAATATGTATTCTGTGTGTATGTATTCTGAGCATTTTTTCACTTATTATTTGACTAGTAGATCTTGTTAGATTATTTTATTTGCCTTTAGACAACCACTAAATTCACCGTTAGACAACCATAACCGCCGATCAACATGATCCATTTCAGAATCAACGCACTAAAATTGTATGAGACTGAACACATAAGACTGGAATGAAAAGGGCGAGTTGGCCAACTTCCAACTTTTCTTGATCAGAAAACGCCAGTGTCGTTGTCAGCTTATTTCAGCACCCGTTGTATTCGATCATGCAGTTCTTCGAGCAGCAATTCATCGAAGAAATAAGGAACGATCTGTCTATGTGTGATAAAACAAATTATCGTTACAAGGACAAAATTTCCAAAGAAAAGATTTGAAGAAGGATTGGTGAGAACTTATTGTTTCGGATGGTAAGCGTTTTAAACGTTTGGCATACTTTGGAATCAAAAAATAATGTTCTATGTTTTCAGCGAAGACAAAGTGGAACGTGTGTTTCCGAGATCGCGTTAGGTGGGAAAAGAAGAAATTGGTGTTGAAGTTTAGGTAGACAGCAACGTCCACACTAGCCTGGCATTTTATGGACGACATGAAGTTTTTGAATGTGCATCTTCAGGTCAGACCGTAAGTTTTTGGCGTATACAGGGTGCGTCATCAAAATCCGGACAGTTTTCAAATTGAGTTCCCCGCTACATTGTGTTTGTGCCAGAGGTCGTCGTCGGCGTACGAGTAGTAAGCTAACATAAGTAAAATGTGTTTACCTCAAAATTATCAGTCTGTCAAAAATGAGTCAGGAGTATAACCGAAGAGCCACGATAATCGAAAGTCTTTGCGCTGGACGGTCAGCACGGGAGATTATTCAATTTTTCCGATATCCGAAATCAACTGTATATGAGGTTGTTACTAAGTACAAAGCTCAAGAACAGTTAAGTGAAGGTCCAAGTATACCGGCAAGAAAGCGGCACTCAAAAGAACACACCGTGAGAGTCCCTGAAGTTACCAAAAGGGCTGAAGAGCTGATTCTAGAAGACCCGGTGTTACCGTTATGAAAACTGGCGTCAATTGTGAATGTGAGCGAGCTTACCATGCAGAGATTCGTTCGATTCATTCTTCGATATTTTCTTACACGATCAAGGCTAGACAAATGCTTTCTGAAGCTGCAAGAACAAAGCGCTGCAATTTGATCATTTATTCTAAGAGTGCGGACAAGACGGAGTGACAAGAGCATCGAGTAGCATGGAACAGATCATTGAATTGCGTTCATGTAGACGCGACGAGACGCAAAATTGTAAACGAAATTTTACAGTGGCAGTCGAAATAATGAGTTCTTCAGTGTCGGGTGGAGAGTTTTTCTCACTACAATATACCAAACTGAAATCAATAGACTGCTGATAAATATAAATCAATAGATTTTTCTGATCACTGGTGAAACTTTTATTGACTGTGTGCATTTCTGTACCGTTCAATCATAAAAAATGTACCCAAATTTTCGAATTACCCAAGAAATACCTGTCAACGCAATTAGCCTACTTACTGTATGTCATCGAAACACATTTTGCAACAACAACATACATTATCGCTCCGAGCAGTCGGGCAACGAAAAAGGTTCAAATCGATATCGTCACTACTATCAAATTTCCAACCTTTGGTCGCTTCTTTGACATGGCCACTTCCATTTGAAAGTATATGACCGATTTTGGCACATTGCTTGACTCGACGCTCGCGACGCTCTCGTCGCTCCGTCTTGTCCGTACCCTAAGGTGCAATTTAATCATTTCTTAGGAGCTTTGGCCTCCGAATAGTCCAGATTTAAATCCCTTGGACTATTACGTATGGAGCGTGATTGAAAGGGTTACCAACAAGTCTCGACATCCAAATGTGACATCATTAATGACGGCCATTGAGGCAACGTTCGCCAATATTGACAGCGCAGAATTGCTGAAGGCGTGCGAGCGCGTCAGACCGCGAATGGAGGCCGTAGTTAAAGCTGATGGAGGCTACATTGAAAAATTACTATGTTAATAGATGCACGAAATGCCATGAAAGACGTTTTTGTACTTAAACTTCATTTTTCAATAAATAACACAATTTGAAGGATGTTCATTGATTTTTCCGGACTTTGATGACTCACCCTGTATAGTTGAAATAATTTAATTGTACAATACAACACGAGTATAGGAAGAGAACAAAGGAGGAAATAGAAGATCAATTGCTTAAATCTCTGCAAACGTTTAAAAACTAAGCTAAAAGCCATTAAGCAGTCAAGCATGACATACCGTCTTTAAAATCGATGCATGGTAAGCTGCGTAAACTGGACTCCAAAAAATCCGCTTCAAAATAATCATGTTGAAGCAATTAAATAAAGCTCTCTAAAAGAACTAAAAGAAATGGGTAGACTTTTTTGCTTTTTGTTTTATATTAATTATATTAGAACTTAAGCAGTATTTTTTATCAATAATAATACATTTTCTATTGTATTTTCTAGGCATCCGTTTTTAGTGTTAATTTAATTCGTATGGTAAGATTGTTTTTCCTCAATTCGATGTGAAAATAGAAATGATTTTTGAAAATTAGCATATATTAGTTTTTGAAACGACGAAAAAAAGCAGTTCATTCATTCATGAAGTAATCGTTCAACTAATCGCACTGACACAAGTAGCTCTACTACTTGAACTATTTCGTATCGCGTCTTCTCAATCACTGTACTATCTTGGTGCATATTTCTGTTGATCGTCATTAAGAATAATAATGAAATTGTGAAGCCATGCTTAGATGTCTGGTTTTTTTTCGTAATCTATGGTTAGAGGACTCTAGCATTTTTTAAAATTCTCCATTGGACAACGAGAGTACAGAAACAGTTCTCAATTAATCGCCGAGCGCGACTTAGTAGATAATTGAAAATTTGTTCAGTAAAGTGCACTGAAAGCCTTTCGTGCTCTATACGCTATATTGTTTTTGCATCTCAAAAGAGAGAGAGACTTAAGGGGTTACCCCCACTTGTAACTTTGAAGTTTTTCGTTTTTTTTTTGTTGCATTTTTTTTAAGTATAAGTATCTGAAAATACGTCCTTCAAATTTCAAGTCGACCCAATTATAATTAACCGAGATATGAGCGTTGAAAGAGAAGAAACTGTTGCTTATACAACCGTTACTTATACTTATAAACACGTTTTTCTGGAAATGGCATCTTTGAAGTCGGTGACCAAAATTACTCGAAAACTACTGAACCGATCTTTTTGAAACTTAGCAGGCTTATTTAATACATTAAAATGTAGTGTTTGATTGTTCGATTTTTTTTTAAATAAAAAATGGCCGTTTTATAGCCAAAAGACGACCATTTTTTTAAGTGAAAATCGAAATATTAACTTTGACTGTCCGCCATTTTATGAAAAATGGATATTGTTTTAAATCCTTCGATCAAACACTAGTTTATACTGTTATTTAACTAAGTCTATCGCTATTTTTTGTTTCAGATGATCCAGTTCGCATCAATTTTGGTCACCGCAAAAGGTGAAAATTAAAATTCCATTGTTTTGACGGCCATTTGTAATCATGCAATATTTTTCAATAAAAAAAATTACTGAAAGGTGTTCAAAGTATGTACTTTAAAAAAATATAACAGTCGTTTAAAAACATTTCGTAGTTTTGTCAAAAAAAATTCATGAAAGTGACCTATTTTATTGCGCTAAAAGTGGGGGTAACCCCTTAAGGAAATAAAAACAGCAGTTATTTATTTAAGCAATTTGTCTAAATATGAGCGTTAGTAGAAGTGAAGGAAAACTAAGAGCACTATGAGAAAATTTGACAGTCTTTTACTCCGCGAACAAAAATATATAGATAGAGATATTATGCCATTTGTACGCGAATTTGACAAGTATCAACCAAAAGCTCGTAGAACTTAGGTCGCGGAGAAACCAAAAGGAATATCTGAGGCAGTAATCATCTCAATTTGTTCTATTTATAGATTGTATTTTTGTAGTAATATTTAATCTTTAATATCTCTGTTCTGAGAGCTCCATAGCAGCTTCGAGTCCATGATGAGCCCTAAATATTTGACCTTCTGGCACATGCCAATGGAGCCCCCTTTTAATTTCGGTGAATTAAAACGAGGAAACTTATTCTTCCTTGTAAACAGTACTAGTTTCGTTTTACTAAAATACACATTCAAACCGCACGCAAGCTCCAACGTGAAAGTATATCAAGAGAGTGGTTTAATTTTTTTCGATAGCGTAGATAAATACTTTCCCTGTGATGAGAAACAAAGATGTTTTTGATTTTTGGAGTCTTACAGAAAAAACTGTTGTCCGTCATTTTGATTTTGCACTGTTTTCGTTGCGTCGCGCTGCCGGGGTGAAACCATAGCTACCCGCGTGAACGCTAAATGAAAATAGACCAGGAATTTTTTTCCAAATTTCGATTTTTCTGGAGCATCGTGAATTTTGCAAGGCATATTGATTTTAACTTAATCCATGTATACATGATTTTTTATTAGTGTGCACCTTTTTATTTTTTATTAACCTGCAGCTATGGCAGCCACGTTAAAAAATTCAAATCACTGAGTCTCCTAAGAATTTTCGTTCTTTGAAAAAAATGCAAACGATTGATCAATTTTGGTTTTTGTCTACCCTGTCATATTGCATTTTTTGAAATTTCTCGTTCGGCAGCCCATCACCAAATTATCTTTATTTTGAGCAATTGAAACTTCTGTTTACGAGAACTCTTTATCAGAACATCGTTCAATTAGATCAATGTAAATTCGCAAATTGCATTAATCTTAAGCAGGACCAAATGTGCGTTACTTTGTAGCAGTGATTTGTTCAAAATCACTTAGAACAAAAAACTGCTTTTTCCCACATAAATTCTAATGCAGCCACCAAATTTTAACCAAAATCATTCAGTGGCTGGACCTTAATTTATGTCAAATTTGAGAGAAGTTTGCTTGTAAAATCATTACAGGGCTGCTAGCTTTGTTTATTTTTGTAATGTTTTGCCACTTCTTTACTAAGCAGTACTATCATCAAATTTTCAAATGGTTATGGCCTTATGATGATAATAAACAACAAATATTAAGATTTCAAAAATTCGAAAAGTTTTTTACTCCTGTGAGTCTCAATACAGTCATCAAATCGAAACAAAATTCACAGGCTAGATTAACATTAACATGAAGCAGATTTGCGGTACTTAAAGCGTTGGTGCTAACAGAGAGTTGTCAGTAGTAGGCATTGTTAGTATTTCCATACAAACAGGTGCTACTATTAAATATTCATATGGCTAATATTAACTATGAAAATTGGCAACCAATGTTTAAATTTTTATAAAATTTGGGTATTGTTTGGATCGCAAACTCAAGCTTCTTTCTATCAATAGAAGTAATAAATGTTTTGCTTTTCTAAATTTTGATATTCATGACCTTTGAAATAGGTTGGCTGTATTAAGAAATGGTAAAGTAGTGATTCTAGCTCCTACGTGCTAGAGTTTTTTTACTTTAGCTGGCAATGAAATAGAAACGAAAATTGCCACCGGATTTGAATTTCAACAACTTTGAATTTAAATATTATTTCCACGATTCAGTGTTTTATTTACGATGTAGTATTTACTGGAATCATCTAAACGTAATTTCATTTGGATTAAGTGTGTTATGGAACACTTGAATGCCAGCAATGTGCAGCACTTCTCTATTTAACTGTTTCGAATTGTGTATGTAACAATATTTTAGCATTGGACGGTTATGAAAAAAACAACCAGTTGATTGCCATGTTCGAAGTGAAGCCCACTTCTTGATGAATCTTAAAAATCTGTAATCTCTGAATCACGTGAATCTCGAAACTAGCCAATAGTTTAGTGTCAATATCTACTCCATCCAAAAAACATGGAGTAGATATTCCGTACTTATAGGTAAATTTTTTCTGTGAATTGATCTTAATATTGCCCTAACTACTATTCTAAGGATGTCTATGTAAAAATAGCAATACTTTGTAGCAGAGGATAGCAAATTTTATGGAATTCTACGAAGCATAAATTTCAAAGGAATCCCCACTATTTTCGAGTGGAAGTTTTGAAGTAGGTATCCTGATCCTTGACCGTTGTCAATTATTATCATAAACTGGTGCTGCATTTTATAAGAAAATGCCTCAGATTTTTAGCTTGCCTTCAGTCTCGGCGAAGAAAACATTACTTAAAATTTGTACTTTGTGCGAGTTGATGTTGATCGAGTATTTTATTCTGTAAAAAGTTGTCGAGTATTTTATTTTGTCGAGTGTTTTATTTTGTATGGGATGAGCTGGGCGGGAACGTCCAAAAAGGGCGCCCTACATCTGCTGAACATCTGTGGAGTATTTGGCAAGCAGAATGGGGCAAAATTTCATCAGAGACGTTGAGAAAATACTTCATAAGATGCAAAAACTTTGTGAAGCGCTTATTACGTATAAGGGTGGACACATTGATGAGATGAAGATTTAATAATAATTTTACCATTTCGACACTTTTTTATAAATGTAATATGTACTTGAAATAAACTTTAAATACTATTCATACAGATTTTTTTTTCAAACTACCAATCGATTGGAATAGTAAATTTATTGGACGGGCACATATTTTTGAGCGCTAGTGTACATGCAGTCCAATGAACCGATGGAAGATGCGTCATCCTCAAATTTTTGCGCAAAATTAATGCTCCCTGTTTTTGTCAAATCCTTTGCTTCAAAGTCTGGATTTATATTCTCTATTGTATTTTTACTAATGTTCGAAGAACATTAGTATTAAACTCGTTTCGCCGAAAATTCATATTTCTTTATTTATATATATATATATATATATATATATATATATATATATATATATATATATATATATATATATATATATATATATATATATATATATATATATATATATATATATATGTATCAGCAAAATGATTTTCCGAGATAATCTGTGGAGTGGCCAATTCGATTGAGCTGAAACTTTCGGAGAACGTAGATGTATATAGTAGGTAGGTCCACAACTTTCTCAAATTCAGATATCCTAAACCTTTTGGCGGTGGCGAGCGTTTTAATGAATTTTGAGGCACTCCTATATTTCCAAGCAGTGTAAAATTTCGTTGAAAAAAAATATTGGGAATGAAAATTAATTATGTTCTTAGCTTGTATATGATAAAAAATTGAAATTTTTGAGCCGTGTGGATGCTAAGTGCCTAAAAGTAGGCAAGGATTTTTTTTCAAATTTTGATTTGTCATTACTTGTGATCAAAACATCGGATCATCGTGAAAATTGCAGAGCGTATTGATGTTGACCAGGACTTAGCATATATGGGTTTTCAAGGTTGTGCAAGTAACCCTGTAGCTACGGCAGGCTCCTGAAAAAAAATCCTTCAAATCATTGACCCTCCTCAAAAATTTTTGATTTTTGGCAAAAGTTTCAAATCATTGATAAATTTTGACCTTTGTCCATCATGTCAAATTGAAATTTTGAAAATTCCGATCTGCCCAAGAACGGCAACCCATCACCAAATTACCTCTATTTTCAGCACTCGAAAGTTCTGTTCACGAGAACTGACGACTGGATTATCCGATCATAATGAAATTCACAGAACATGTTGGTATTAGCTAGGACCAGGTCTGATAGAAGTGATTTGAAAATCATGAAAGGGCTGCCAGCTATGACAATTTTTGTAATTTTGTGGAATTTCAACACTGAGCGATTATGTCATTAGATTTGCAAATGGGAATAATCCTGCAATGAAAATTAACAACAAATATTAACGCTTTAAAAATTTGAAAAGTTTTGATGGTGGCAACCCTAAAATTCTTTTCACCCGTAAAGCTTCCAGCGCAGTGATTCAATCGAAACGAAATTTACTTGTTGGGTTTAACTTAAAGTGAAACAGATTTGGTATATATTTTGCTCTGCTGCTGACACAGGGTAGCCAGTATTAGCCATTTTAATAAATATTGCACCGACAGATGCTTCAAATTACATACTCATATGCAAAGCATTTGCGATAAAAATAAGAAACCAATTTTTAAATTTTCCGAGCTTTGAACATTTTTCGGATGGCAATCTCAAACAACGTTTAACCGCTGAAACTTTCGATGAAATCCTCCGATGAGAACGAAATTCAAAGGATAGGTTGATTAAGCACGATCATTTTGTGGTAGATTTATTGCTGCTTCGTTGGGAAAGTGTTGCCAGCACTGAACATTTTTATCATTTGTGTTATAGTTGAGTTTTGTTGCTTTGGATAAGGAATGGTTGATATGATTCTACAAAAAAGTGTATTACGTCTTTCCAAATTTTTTGTTCACTCAAAGACAATTTCTTCGAAAATTAGTTTTCTAGCGGTTCTGATGCGCTAGAGTTTCTTTACTTTTTGCTTTTTGTTTTGTTCGGAATATACAATGTTCATCTTATTTTTACTATCAAAGCCTCAATCATGCTCAATACTATGGATATTCCACAACTTTTAACTCAGACGACACGGCAATTTCCGATCCGTTAACTCGTACTGCCTACAATAGGGAACCTTCTACTAACACTAATAACTATACTGACAGCTCGACAATGTTAAAAACATCTTCTTTGGGAATAAAAGATTTGTATATTGACAAAGATACCATTTGGACGTTTTCTAGGAAGTTAGACAATAATTTGATTCCAAAACGATATTCCTAATACTATCTTAAGACGTTATGTTTTCTCCCTTTCTCTGATTCTTGTCTGCACATTTAATCTTTCCCTGTCGTTCGGTAATTTTCCTAGTTTTTGAAATTACGTAGCTATCACAAAAAAAAAGTGATAGACATGTTGTAAGTAGTTCTATCATTCGAGGCAGGACTTCAGGTAGACTGCATTCTTATGGACTTCACGAAGTTGGATTTTTCCATAATGTTGTGTAAATTGTCTGTTTTTAACTTTTCACAGTTATTTATTACCTGTATAACTTCTTTTTCCATGGCACTTTTTCATCAGAGACCGATGTTATGTTATATCTGGTGTTCCTCAAGGAAATTATTTCGGACCTCTACTATTTCTTTTATATATAAGTGACCTCCCATCTGCCCTGGAACATTCTTCAATTTTATTCTTTGCGGATGACACCAACATTTTAAAAAAGATTCCCAATATTATTGATTGTTTGGAACTTCAAGCTGACTTTGATTACCTTACAAATTGATATTAACAAATTACTTATTGACATTGACAAGTATACCGTTGTTTTGTACAAGCGTAAAATTAGTCCGTTAAGCTTTGAAAACTTTTTGAATAGTACTTCTTTAAGATATTCTGACAAAGTACTCGATTTAAGAATACTTTTACTTTTGACGATCACATTAACGGCATTTTAGTAAAAGTTGTAACTACTCAATCTTTGAGAAAGCGATCAAAGGAGTTTCATGACATACATATAGCTAAGATACTATTGTGTGCTTTGGCTGGACCGATACTCGAGTCTGCCCGTATAGTTTGGGCGCCTTACTAATAGGTGTATGTTGGCCGTATCGAGTCCATTCCGCAAAATATTTTACGGCTTTGTTTACGTGAATTTGCTTAGTCAGATCCTTTTCGCTTGCCTCCTTACATTAATCGACTTAGGTTACGCCTAAAAGCATGGATACACTTAAAAACAGAAGAGAAAATTTCAAAACCATCTACGCTGCTAAGCCTTCACAGGGTGTATATCCTCTGAATACCTTTTAGGTCTGTTTCGTATCAACACGAAGTGTCAGAGAGTGAGGTACATCAATATATCATCTTCCCCTTTCTATCGGACCAGATACACCTTCAATTAGCCTTTTTCGTCCATAAAAAGAAATGTTAACAGGATTTATCATAAATTCGACTTAAATATGTGTTTATCAGCATTGAAAAAGAGCTTGGCTAAAAAATAATCAATTTTGATGGCTTTGTTTGTATGTTTTTCATCTTTTTAATGTAAATACTACTAGTTTGTGTTAGATGTCCTTAATAAATAAATAAATTACACCAGGCAACTACTAATACCTTCCCCTTTAACGTTCTCGACGCAATTTAAAATCTATCGATACTATTAATTTTTTCACCACATCTTTCATTGATTTTAACTCGATTTTCTTGAGGCGTTAGTTTTTACTCAGTCCCGAAGTTAGAAAACTCCCATTTAACTGGTAAAATATATACTTTTCTCGATATTTTGACATCAATTTTCGCAAATATGTTAGTTAAAACGGTCAGAAGCTTTAATTTGCTCTCACAATATGAAACTCCTTGAATATCCTCAAATGTTGGTATTATGGCCATATTCTTCTAAAGACTAAGCCATATCATTCCACCAACGCAATCACCAAACTCCTCGTGGTCACATTACATCCGCATTTTCTCGCTATTAAAATCTTTGAATATTGCAATGGTACGCATAGCCATACGCGCATAAATATTTAACAACTTGTCTTAAATTATAAACACTCAATTATAAGTGCACTGTGACGGCAATTAACGTAAATCTCAAGCGAAACGATCAAATGTTTATTTTAATTGTAAATGCCCATCGAGCAATTATTCACGTCGATTTAGTGGTGTCTCATGGTTTATCTTACGATTTCTTTGCAACCAGCGATTGCACCTTTATTTTCCTGGCCAACGTATTTTAAGTATAATAACTCTTGGCGTGGTACCACATAAATTTTCGTTTGTCGTCTTAGATGGCCAAGTATTAGGTTTGAGAGGTTACATACTTTTTAGATCCTATTTCAAAAAGGCAATCAAGTCCAAGCAATCTTCTATCTATGGTATATAAAATTTCGAAGCTGACTTATATGGTTCAACTTACCCAAATGTTTAATTGAAAACAGATCAGTTAGGATGTCAATTCGGTAAATTTTTTATGGCAGCCTTTGATTTATCTTGACTGACATGACACATTTCTAAAAACTCCCGAGCAAACTAACATTTTTCTAAAACAAAAAGTAATAAATGTCAAGTCTATTATTCCTACCTTCAGCTTTCAGCCACTTTTCAGATGAAGGGCTCTATTATTAATGATTCCGGAAACATGCGTTGGTAGAACTCCTAAAATTGATCACGGCCAGCACAAAGTCCACATTTCACTCTATACAGCTCCACATATTTCAAGTGCCCATAAATTTTCTTAAAATCTGAAATTGTTTTATCTACTAATGGTTTTTCTCTTGTTGCAGCGGCCATTATGCATTTGCGACGCAGTGTGGGTGTTGGTTCACGCAAAATTGAGTTGGAGTCAAGTCGAGCTAGTTGCATGCCGCATCGGCTATTTGTTCGCCGTAATAATGTCATTTGGTTAGGCTGTCTGCTACAGACTCCAGTCACATAGATTACATCACACGCTAATCATATTGTTTCGTTTAATTAAGACATACCAGCTCCGATAGTGCCGATCTTGAATCTTTGCATTCTGCGACCCGATAAATATCTATGGTTGCGAAAACCTTTCGAAAATGCCCTGTGTAGCTTCTCATCCGAGGTCTTGGAGGCCAGCAGACATGATCTATGGAGTGGAGCTACTCCGACATGCAGTGATCGCGATCCGCGACGAAGAATTTGATTACTATTAGTCATAAACTCGAGTTATGTCAGTTCGCTTAGAAAAACAACATGGCTGCTAACAAGCATTAAAACATATCTTGTTCCAATGCACGGTTAATTAATGACCATCTCCGAATAATTAATGACTCGAAAAGTCTCGCATAGCGCAACGAGCAATTCGAGCTAAGTAAGATATTGCGGCAAAGGTAAATGCTTCACTCATGGGTATGAGGTCTGGAAAAAATTTATTCAAGAATGAACTATCAAATAGATACAGATTTCAATGTTACAGGGCAGACTGGTGGATGTGAGTTAGTTCAAGTAAAAACCTCGATTTTTTTAATTGACGTTCTAGTCACTGACAACAATTACGATATTGCAGATAACATTCTTTTGTTGAATACTGTTTCAACTTGATGTAAACCCCTGCGACAAATTAGAACACAATAAACAAACTCAACACCATAACTCAACTTTGCGGTACACTATACAGCAGATTGCGTGTAGGCGGCAAGAAGTCAAATTAAAAGTTCTAGATATTCAGTCTTGTACGTCGATCATTTGTTCGCCGTTAGGAAAAGGGAGCAAGTACATCGTGATGTATCCAAAGTTCAGTATACTAGTTGCGAGATATATGCGTGCACACGTCAGACAAAATGTTATCCAAATCACATGGTCCCGTGATGCTAATGCATGTTGAACAGTATTTCGATTTTTTCTTCGCTAACAAAAGTAGCAGAATACATTGTTGCATGTCGTGACGAATAATTCACAAGATTGTTACCAAAAATTATTTTGTCTAAAATCTGAAATACTACTTTGTAATAAAAGTATTGTGTTTTTATAGGAGCGAAAAAATCGTTGTAATGTGCTAATAAGTATGAATCACATAAAATAAAGTCAAAATACAATAAGCCTTGAGTTTGAACTTAATTACAGTTTTAAAGAAACAGTCCTAGAACAATGTCATTGGTTACAAATTATTATGGTTACGATTGAGAAATGGGCAAGTGCATGCAAACGGTATAGATATGCTTCTGATAAGTACGTTTCTTGTCAAGAGTAACTCCTATTCTCATCATTTCATTCTATACTTTAACCCAGAGAGTTAAAGCTCCTAGAGAACATGCTCGATCATTTCCGTTTCATGGTGAGAAATATTGATAATAGCTTAGTGGCGTTAATTTTAATTTTCCACCTAACAAAAAAAGTATTAGTACAAAATCGCTGATTAAATTATCATTTAAGTGTGAAATCATCTGCTCTGAAACTTTAGCAGCGATTTAATGTATCGTCTGCAAAGATGGCAACTTTACAGTTAGGGCTCTTGAGGAATGTCAGCTACGTATATTGTAAAAAGTTTCGTTGAGAGAGGATGCTTGCGGTAAACCTGCAGGTGCTTGTCGCACTTTCGATTGTTTAATAAGGATTGATGATTAAAAAATGCTTGTAGTCAGATCTGCTTTTTTACCGTAAGAGAAAGCTTGCTTGTTTTCACTGTCGCCTAGAAACAGAATTATATTGCTAAAACTTTTCCTAAAAAGTTTTTAATTTTGTTCAGCTTTGAATAATTGACGGGATCCATGAATTCAGTTTTTCAACATATTGTTCCGCCAGTCGTTTTGAAAGATGAGGAATTTATTTTAATATCTCCCAAGAATAAGTGGTTCGATTTAAGTATTTAAATAATAAGCATTTCCATACATATATCGAATAAACGGCTTATTACTGATTTTCGAATAAAATTGGTATTAAGCTCCTTTTTGCCGAAAATTCATCATATACCTATATATATATATATATATATATATATATATATATATATATATATATATATATATATATATATATATATATATATATATATATATATATATATATATATATATATATATATATATATATATATATATATATATATATACATATCAGCAAAATGATTAAGGGAGATATCTCTGGAGTGGCCGATTCGATGGAAATGAAACTTTCGGAGAACATAGATGTATATAACAGGTAGGTCCATAAGATATCTTTAACACTTTGGCGCACTGAGAAAACACATGGCGCCAGACGCCATAATTTATAGACTTCTGGCGCCATGTACATAGTCGATTTAGGGATTGTGATAAAATATAGCACCACACGCCATAATACATGGCGAAAAGTACATAGGCCTACACGCCATGTACTATAGTCTTGTCGTGGAGAACTATAGTTCATGGCGTGGAGAGCTATAACACATGGTGTGGAGGACTATACTGTATGGCGTGGAGGACTATACTGTATGGCGTGGAGGACTATAGTACATGGCGTGAAGGACTATAGTACATGGCGTGAAGGACTATATTACATGGCGTGGATGACTATAGTACATGGCGTGGAAGACTATATTACATGGCGTGAAAGACTATAGTACATTGAAGAAGCAAATCAGTCAAAACAGTGCTACTTACCATGAATGAGCACACGGAGAAGTCACTTGCTTGCCAGAATTAGGCGCTGGCTGCATTTAGAGTCGCCGAAGGAGCCGTTCAATAATATGCGCCCTTAGCCGATTGAGAATGTTGTCGATCTATCGACGATACTCAAGTATCACTTGCTGACATTTATAGATCCCCTCACACAGTATGGCTGCGAGTTATAATTGGAGTGCCATGAGCCATATTACATGGCTCATGGCACTATGTAATATGGCGTGTAGGGCCATAATTTCTGCGCCATGTAATTATGGCGCTGGGAGCTATACTGCATGACTCAGGGCACTATGTGCATAGCGTGTGGCACCATAAATGCTGCGCCATGTAACATGGCACCACGCGCTATGTAGATTCTGAGATTATGGCGCTGGGAGCCATATTGCATGGCTCAGAGTACTATGTACATGGCGTATGGGACCATAAATAATGCGCTATGTTACATGGCTCTGGGCGCTATGTGGATTTTTTTCAGTGCGGCGACGGGCATTTTGGTGAATTTTCAGGTACCCTTATATTTCTATGAAAAGTATATTTTTGCTAAAAGAAAATATTGGAAATAAAAACTTATTATGTTTTATGCCTGCTCATGATAAAAAAAATTGAATTCTTGAGCCTCGGGTGGTTACTGAGTGTCTAAAAGTAGGCAAGAATTTTTTTTAAGTTTCGATTTGTCATAACTTCTAACGAAATCAATGGATCATCGAAAAATTTTCAGAGCGTATTGATGTAGACTAAAATTTAGCACACATGGATTTTAAGACTGTGTAGGCAGCCCTGTAGCTACAGTAGGCTCCTGGGAAAAAAATCCTTCAAATAAACGACCCTCCTGAATAATTTTAAATTTTTGACAATAAATTCAAGTTATTGATAAATTTTGATCTTTACCCACTACGTCAAAATAAAATTTTCAAAATTCCGCGGTGCACAAGAACGGCAGCTCATGATAAAATTACCTTTATTTTTAACACTCAAAATTTCTGTTCACAAACTGACGACCGGATCATGCAATCAACATGAAATTTACAGGACATATTGGAATTAACTAGGACCAGGTCTGATAGAAGTGATTTTGAAATACAGGCAACACTGTGGCAGTGCTGCAAATTTGAAAAATAACCAAGAAAAAAAACTGAATTTTGGCTTCTAGCTTCCGATTTGGCCACCAGATTTTAACAAAATTTAGACAGATTTCATAGAAATTTGGTTGAAAAGTTAGTATAAGGCTGCCAGCATTGGCAATTTTCGTCTTCTAAATATTATAAATTTGCTTAGGAAAATAAAGGTTTTTTCCCTATAACTTCCGGTGCAGTAACGAAATCACAACGACACTTATGTAACAAGTGGACCTTGCTGTATTTCTAATTCTGTAGGAATTTCATTTATCTTCAATTCCGAAACTTTTTGAAAAGATTGTCTACGATAAACTTTCTCCACTTGTTGACTCTCGTCTGAACGAGCAGCAACATAGCTTTAGATAAGGTCGCTCAACTACCACTAATTTGACAGTCCTTATCTCAGACGTTCTGTGCAAAGTGGAGAAAGGATACCAAATTGACGCAGTCAATACAGACTTTAGTAAAGCTTTTAACAGAGTTGACCACCCTATCTTAATTTCAAAGCTTCTGAAATTCGGACTTGCCGGATCTTTGCATAGCTGGCTGACTTCTTACCTTCGCAATCGAACGCAATTGATAAAATCTCAAGGAGTTTTATCGAAAAATATATCTGTTACCCCCGGTGTACCACAAGGTAGCCATCTTGGCCCACTCCTTTTTAATATATTTATTTTTGACCTATCTGACGTCTTAGCAAATATACCTCAGCTACTTTACGCCGACGATCTCGAAGTATATCACATCATTAAATCTAAATCCGATGCACTCTTTCTCCAACCTAAACTTAATTCACTTGATCATTGATGCAATGAAAATAAGCTCTCTCTCAACATTGCTAAGTGCCAGGTTATTAGTTTTTCCCGAAAATGTCCATACAAAAACAGTTCTTGCTTTTCACATTCACAATCCCTACGATTTTAATACCCTTCTTCCTTATGAGTTTCGACTGGGTCATCTAAACTTATTGACACTTGCATCCAGAAGAAAAATAATTTCGGCCTGCTTCACATTCGACGTCATTAGAGGCGTTATCAAAGTTTCTTGAATAGTAAAATGGTATTAAATAACTAGCTTAAGGAACACCAGGTCCTCTCGTTTACTGAAAAAATATCCACATTCCACTACTTACGCAGCTAATAAGCTGGTAAATAAATGCTGCAGAATATTTAACAGTATAAGTTTTCTGTATTCCCCAACGATCTTTAAATTCTCCTTCGAATCCTCCCTTTTCCAAGCCATCTACAGCCCCGTATGTTAAGCTATATGTCAATGTTTTATTTGTTTGTTATTTAACAATTGTTATTGATTTATTTATTAATTATTTAATTTATTTAATTTTTCGTGTACACATATTTATTTGAAATATTATCTTGTATTTCTTTCTTTCTTGTATTGCTTATACCTTGTTTGGTTAATAAATAAAATCAAAATCATGAAAGGGCTGCCAGCTATGATGAATTTCGTAATTCATGGACATTTCTTTATCGAGCGATGTTGTCATTAAATTTCCAAATGGGAATGATCCTGCAATGACAATTAACAACAAATATTTAGGTTTCGATAGTTTGAAAAGTTTTGAGGGTGGTTACCTTAAAGTTCTATTCACTCCTATGACTTCCAGCGCAGTCATTCAATCGAAACGAAATTCACAGGGTGGGTTTAATTCAACGTGAAGCAGCTATGGTGCTAACACATGATTGCCAGTTGGACAAATGTTGCCAGCACTGAGCATTTTCATTATTTGTGTTATAGGAGATGCTGTTAAAAAATGATATATGTTTCTTTGAGTAAGAAATGGTTGATATGATACTATAAAGAAGTGTATTACGTCTTCACACATTTTTAAGACAAAGATAATTTTTTCGAAAATCAGTTTTCTAGCGGTTCTGATGCGCTAAACTTTTGTTTATTTATTTTTTTACTCTGCACTTAATATAATATTTTACAATAATAGTACAATGTACATCCTTGCATATAGAGTGATCAGCAAGACTCCACAGCTCAAAAATAATCTGTTTCTCATATTTTTTTTTTTTTTTTTTTTTAATAAAACACCGATTTTTCCTTTAGAAGCTAGATATATTGAATTTTGTGACAAATATCGATATTTCGAGGGTAATCTGCCCTCTTCTTCAGTGTCTATCAGTCTAATCTTAATCTAACTTATGTATGCTACTTATAGAGCTTACTTTTAAAGTATTGACTTATATTAATTACCAACTAATTGTCTATTAATGGACTTATACTAATTACCAACAAATTACCTATTAATTACTTTATTATCCATATGAATTAAATTATCCTCCTCACTATGAAATGAATGTTCAAATTAGTCTGAACAGTGGTGATGCACAGTTTCCTTGGTCTGTGTTTAGTCTTCTATGCATAGGAGTTTTCCATATGTGCAGGCTTTCGTACGCATCCAGTTTTCGCACCTGCTGTACCTCCTTGATCACCTCCACGTTGTCCCAAGTTATGTTGTGATCCTCCTCCAATATGTGCTTTGCTACTGCTGAACGTACTAATGTTGTATTCTTTTTCCTCGCTGAAGCTGCTTCCCGTTTATGTTCCGTTAGTCTAACACCAACTAACCGTTTCGTTTGCCCGATGTATATTTTGTCGCATTCTGGGCAGGTAATTTTATAAACTCCACATTTTTCCTTTTTATCCTTTTTTTCTTTGACGTGACATAGTATAGTACCTAATTTTTTAGTTTTACTGGTTGGAACTGCTTTAATATCAAAGCGTTCAAGAAGTACCCGAACTTTTTTGAATACTGATGAATAAATAATTGGAACTCCTATGGTCGTTTCTTGTTTTTCCTGAGTAAAAAGCGTCGTTCAAAGATCACGCTGTATTCTATACTTTTTCTTTTTGACAAGATTTCCAATTATCCTCTCGTCAAATCCATTTTTTCTCGCCGTATCTTCAATATATTTAACTTCTGAGTTAAAACTATCCTGATTCATGGGCACTGTTAATAGCCGGTGAATCATGGAATTAAAGGGGGCCATTTTTTGGGAATGCCAATGATCAGACGTGGATGGTGTTGTCCTCTGAGTGTGTGTGGGCTTCCGGTAGATATTGAAACTAAGAAGACCTTCTTTCCTTATGACCATTAAATCCAAGAAGGGTAGTTTCTCATTCTTTTCGATTTCCATTGAAAATTGGATGTCCTTATGTGCTTGGTTCAACTTCTCCAACGTTTCTCCCAAAGCATCTTTTTTAACTATAGCTAGAATATCGTCTACATATCTCAGCCAAACCCGCGGAAGCGAACTTTCTTCATAAATTTGGTATAAAGTATGAATAATATTAATATAGATACTGTCGGATAAGCATTTCAAAAACCTACTAAAAGAGAGAAAGATTAAAAACTATAAACTGAAAAAAACTATGTTATAACTAACTGTCCAATTAAGTAATTCAAAGCATCAACTTATAAACTAATCCGATTTCTTAGTATTAAAAAACAAAATAAAGTGCCGATATCAGTGGGCTTTTGGAAGCTTTACACTTTTCTTCAAATTTATTGTTTAGGATATCACAATAATCTGCGAACATTTTTATCCAACTTAAAGGTGGAGTAGTATGTAAGGAGATCAGATTGCTTTATTTGCAATATATTAATATGACATGTGGCAGCCATAGACTAGACTGAGGTTCCGTAGGCTAAGAATGGCAGGAATATAATTTTGTAAATAAGTAATTTATTTTCGAGGCTAAGGAAAGATTTTCTATTAATCAATGGATATAACATCTTGAAAAGATTTTTGCATTTAAATATTTTATTTTAAATGTGTTATTATAATTTGTGTTATTATAAGTTAGGGCACCATTGTTTCTCTTTATTTTCAAGTCTAATGTTTCTCTGTAGGAGGTTTTCTTTTTCTAGTAAAGAACATGCATTGTGTTTTCTCAGCATTAACTCTGATTTTCCATTTTTTGAAGCACGACACGCTCTTGTAGTCTGCTGGTGCTAACGTATCTGAATTGATGTCTGCTTGTACAAGCAGGTAATTTTTAGTAGCAGAAATCAGTTTCAACAGATTACAAGAGGGTATCGTTGGCAAAAAAGCCTAAGTTTATTTCGGAGCATTTGGGAAAATCCCTAGTAAAGTTAAGATATAATAGAGGGCTAAATACTGATCTTTGAGGAACACCGGTCACAATATGGTGAGTATCAAACTTGAACATAAAAAGTCCTATCTAGAAGGAAAGAGCGAGTTAATATGAATATGTTAATTGGGAAATTTTATTTAATCATTTTAAATATAAGTCTATCATGCCAAACACAATCAAAAGCTTTCTTAATGTCAAGAGAAATAGCTTAAGCAGGCTTTTTAAGAACAAAATTTTGCTAGACATAGATGGCAAATTTTTTAAGGTGATGCACCGCATTGTGTTTTCTACGGAATCCAAATCATTTATTAAGTATAACTGTGTGAGCTTCTAAAAAATTCTGAAAAAAGCCATCAAAGAAAAAAGAAGATGAAAAATAGCCAAAATTGTCCTCATTCTGGACCACAACGCAAAACACAAAAGTCGTTTCGCATTGACTGCCCTGCATAAGCTAGGCTTCGACATTTTGGATCACCCACCCTACAGACCTGGCCCGGTTCCATGCGATTATTGTCTCTTCGTTTCTTCATGAGAAGGAGTTTTTAAGCAATAAGAAAGTGAAAAGCGCTATTTCGGCTTAATTCTCCCACAAAGCAAAACATTTTATCATATATACATACATAAACGTGCATATATACATAACATATACATATAATATTTGATAAATCCGGATAATTTACTAGAATAAGAAAAATATATAAAAGTGAAAAATATTTTTAGTTTGTTTTTGCACTTTTTACCTCCCATTCCGCGAGCTTAATGACCCATCTTCGTACAATCACTTAGCGTTTCAAGCGTGGAGAGAACACATGAGTCTCCTCCTTCCCAAAAACATATTATATTTTGTTGCATTGATATTTGATGGCCATAAATCTTTCAGTCTTCGAAATGAGCTCTTTTTTTTCCTTATTAGTGACCTCAAATGCTTCTTTCAATGGTTCTGGCTTGCCTATATTTCCCTTTTAAAGTAACAGAAAAAGCTTAAATACTCTAAAAGTTAAAATGCTTCCTAGATTCATGTGGGACCGCCGGTTCTCATTGTAAGCTACCAGTCTTTGTTAGATTTCCTCATTTCTTCAATATGTATTCTCTTATCTGCCGTTTTACTACTATATTGCAGATGATTGATTCCGTATTAAGCTCAATCGGAGCTATTTAAAATTGGAGCTATCGGTCAATATTCGTACTTCTTTGCTTTCTTAATCTTTTGAAAAAAATCAGTTATGACTATTGTTGTTGATATTAACATAAAATATAAGTACATTTGTAGCTCGCATAGTCTGGCTTTTAGTGCTAGTGGAGGTTCTTAGAATATGGAGTCCCTGTTTCGAATCCGGGTTCCAACGAGGAGCGTTGCAGAAGGTTTGAGTTCATCTAACTTTGAATAGGTAACTTGTTTAGTTGTGGAACTAATTACCTCACACTTATGTACATTGATTGTAAATTTGTGAAACAAGCTATCTACCAGCGCTTCAACCCTTAGATCTGCCAAGGATTGTCGTGGGACTATTTGACTTTACATGAGTACAATGTTAGTTTATTTGAATTCATATCTTTGAATTAAAAAAGTAATAGTGCCTTTCACCATAACAACAAAATATGTAATATAATTACTTTGATTCGTCCTGCGGGTTGAATATGCTGTCAAGTGCCATCTTTACGATGCGTATTTGTTCCGAATATTTTGTCTATAACATTTGTGACTGGATAATAAAGGGAGAAATTATAAATATTGCATTATTGTTTTTTCCCAAATTGTCTATTTTATGCAAATTCATTTCCCAAGCGAACGAAATATGCTTATAGGTAGGTAGAAGTCAGTCAAACTAGGACTCTATCCATGCTTTAGATTTGGGATAACAGTCTTTTGCTTCCACGAGGTCGAGAGGTATGATTTTTTCATACAGGCTTTAAAATTAGAATTTAGCTGGATCGCTGCTTTCGTGGGTAACTTTTATTAGGGCTTCAATTGGAATGCCAACCGATCCCAAAGTTTTGTGCTCTTTTAGCTTACGGAAAGCCGTTCTTATTTCTTCTGGCTTACATATTGTACTATCTGTTCTTCTTCTTAAATGTTGTTCTTCCGGTTGTTTCTCATATTAGGATTAATACGATGAACATGAGATTAGTTTCAGGCATTAATTGAATAGATGGTTTGTGTAAGTATTTAAATAATAATAATTTTCATATATCGAGTATAAAACTTTAAACGAATTTTTCTCATATAATATATTGCGCCATAACAAGAAATAATGTAAAATGGTTATTTTGATTCGTCCTACGGGTTCAATATACAGTCAAGTGCCGTTTTTACGGTGCGCAAATTGTCTATTTTATACTAATTCATCCGATAGTAATATAGCTAACAAATAGAAAAATTACCAGAAATGAAAATGATGAAAATGCCTAGTTTTGCCTAGACTCGAAAAACTTTTGCTTTACAAAATAAAATAACTCACATGGTTGTTTTAAATAGTTTTCTGCAGCTAAAGCATGAATAGCATTTTTACATAAGCTTTGCATCTCACCTGACACAACCTTACATCTAGCAAAATGAGGATTTTCAAAATCTGGGTTGAAAAATTTAAATCAGTACTGATAAAAATGAAAATTTTATAAAAAAGATCTTTTAATTCATAAAATAATAAATCCATTCATTTAATTTTACTTATATTTGTTTTTGAAACTGCTTACAATTTTTTTTCTTGCCTTCTTCCATTCTGTTTTACGCATGATAAATTAGAATAGGAAACAGTCGTTCGTATGAGGAATTTCTGACAACTTACCAATCGAAAACGATAAATCAACTCAAGAGGAGACCTCTAGGAGCGCTCGATTTCAAATTGGAGTCGAAGCAAACAGCTCAACATCCATCACGCACATAATCATAAATGTGCGCGGTCAGTTTTGACCCTGCGGTAGAGATAATGTATAGTTGTAATGATCCATACGATCGGGGGGTGTTTGTATGATTTACGTAAAGGAACCTGAAAGCAATGGGAGAATTCGAAAATGAAATACATATATGAAATAGCTCCGAAAATTTGTTAAAGCGAAATATCATAAAACTGCTGCTGATGTGTGTATCTTCTTCAATAAATTATTTAAATTGGATAAATTATATTCTAAGAGATAAATATGCATTTTTTCATTTTACAATAAAACAAATGATTGTCAGCTATAATACAAGACAATGATTTTACTTTCAAAGAAGAGTTTTTCACCATCCTACAAAGATCAGGGTTGATTGCAAATAACAAACAACTTTAATCTCCCTTCGCCTTTAGATTCAAACCGACATTAGAATAATTTGTAGTCACTACACGCGGTCGATGCTGTACCGAGTAGCTGTGCGAGTAGCTAATGCTAGTTACATGCGTCTAGTGCAGACAAAATAAATTTTCATAGAAGCTAACCCAGCAGTAATCCAATATTGATGACAATTTATAATCAGGCATAAGCCTTCATATGCGGTCGTTTGTGGCTGGATGATATCCGCTCCTGCGCAAACATATCTAAATCCGTCTGACATGCTAGAAGTCGTTTGAGTGAATCAATAAATCCTTCTTGTCTAGATGAAATGCACGTTCTTGGTAGCTAAGGAAAATGTTAGTTAACTGTAATCTACGCTCTGAATTATGGTTGAAAGTTAGGTGAATATTTTGACATTAGTCCAAAGCCATTTTAGTATGAAAAGTGTTTGATCCTATATAATAGAATGAGTTCACACAGGCTTTTGATTGAGAATAATGAGCATAATTATTGTTTAATTGTGCATACAATTTTCAACTTAAGTTATATAGCATAACCATTTTAAAATTTAGTAGTTTCACTATTCGTAAGGTAAACAAAATTTTAGCGCACCTGAATCGCTAGAAATATTAATGTTCGATGAACAGTAGAAGAATCGTGCAGATTTTGAGTGTATATTCTACCACACATGCGCCAACCTGTTTCGAGTGCAAAACCACTTTGATCTTAACAATAAAGTGGAAAAGTGAAAAAGTGAAAAAGTGAAAAAACACATAAAGTGGAAAGAATTTCAGGACTACCACTTGCATGAATTTCCACATTTAGAAAAGCCAAACACTGATAAACTTTGAAAGCAGCATAACATAACATAAACAAAGAAAATGCTCAATGTTTACAATACGTTATCAGCACTGAAGCTTAAAGTCTCCCACGATTGCCTCACGTCAAACTCAAATAATTCTATTGATTTCGATTTTATCCGATGATTTCGTCGAAAGTTACAGGGATAGAAAGATGTTTAGGGTCCAAAAACGAAAGATATTTGGGGCCCAAAAATTTCTAGAACTTAGCAAAAATAAACAATGGTAACTTATTTTCATTGTAATTGTTCGCGACATGAATACTTCATGTGAGCATGTATTGATACGACAATAGCAAAAAACGCTTCGCGCTGGCAACCCTTCGCTAGCATCAAAGCCAAAAATATATCACACCTGCCTCACATTTATATCAACTTACCCTGCGAACTTCGTTTTGATCCGATCGCTGCAGTGGAAGTTAAAGGGGTACAAGAAATTTAGGGCAACCAATCGCAAAAGTTTCCAAATTTTCGAAAACTTAATATTTTTTATTTATTATCACTACAAGATCATTACCGTTTGAAAATTTTACGATAAAATCGCTTAGTAAAAATATTGCAAATAAATATAAAACAAACAATATCTGGCAGCCCTGTCATGAGTTTTCGAATGCATTCAGGCGCTGAATAGATTTGGCAACAACAGAAGAGTTAGAATTTTTTGGGTTCCCGGTCACAAAGGCATTGATGAAAATGAGAGAGCGGGAACATTAGCCTATAATGGGGCCAGTCTTTTTCTGTTCTACCCCAAATCAGTCCATTTGCACATTCACCCGTCAGTTACATAAGCCCGTCCTTAGTATATTAAGTCCTGCCTCCTTAATATATGAGAATTTTTCTCGGCCATTTGTTTTAGCTACCGTGCTGTAGATCCTATTAGTTCAGAAGCATACAAGACAAAGATTCTGCAATGTCAGCTTTTGAACAGGTAATCCAGAATGGGATGCATATGTGAGAATTAGCCAAAGTAGCATCTTATAGGAATTATAATAAAATTTTGGTGTCAGGTTCATCTTTTCGGCAAAAATATATCTGATGCACTGGAACTTGAATTTGGCTATGTCGCATAAAAGGATTTAAATTCAAAAGTCTAGCGCATCAGAACTGCTGGAAAACTAATTTTCGAAGAAATTGTCTTTGAGTGACAAAAAATGTGGAAAGACGCTATACACTTTTTTGTAGAATCATATCAACCATTCCTTATCCAAAGCAACAAAACTCAACTATAACACAAATGATGAAAATGTTCAGTGCTAGCAACACTTTCCCAACGAAACAGCAATAAGTTTACCATAACAAGCTCATACTTAAATCAACTTATCCTTTGAATTTCGTTCTCATCGGAGGATTTCACCGAAAGTTTCAGCGGTTAAACGTCGTTTGAGGCTGCCATCCGAAAAATGTTCAAAATTTGGAAAATCCAAAACTTGGTTTCTTATTTTTATCGCTAATGCTTTGCATATGAGTACGTAATTTGAAGCATCTGTTGGTGCAATATTTACGAAAATGGCTAATGCTGGTTACCCTGTGTCAGCAGCAGAGCAAAATATATACCAAATCTGCTTCACGTTAAGTTAAAAATTTAGTTACGATTGAATCACTGCGCTGGAAGTTATACGGGTGAAAAAAATTTTAGGGTTACCAAACTCAAAACTTTTCAAATTTTTAAAGCGTTAATATTTGTTGTTAATTTTCATTTCAGGATCATTCCCATTTGCAAATCTAATGACATAATCGCTCAGTAAAGAAATTCCAAAAAATTACAAAAATGGTCATAGCTGGCAGCCCTTTCATGACTTTTGTACGAAATTCCTACGACATTTGGTTCACATTAAGGTCCATCTAATGCATGAACTTCGTTTTGATTTCATGACTGAAACAGAAGTTATAGGGGAAAAAGCTTTATTTTGCTGAGCAAGTTTGCATGATTTAGGAGACAAAAATCACCATAGCTGGTAGCTCTATTCTAATTTTTCAGCCAAATTTTCATTTAATGTTATCTAAAGTAGGATCCAAATATTGTGTGAGTTTTGTTGGAATGTGATGGCTGAATCGGAAGTTATAGGCCAAAAATCGGTTTTTTTCTCAGTGATTTTTCAAGATGGTACCACTGCCATAGGCAGTGATTTCCCGCATTTCAAAATCACTTCTATCAGACCTGGTCCTAGCTAATACCAATATGTCCTGTAAATTTCATTATGCTCGGATTATCCGGTCGTCAGTTCTCGTAAACAAAAATTTTCACTGCTGAAAATAGAGGTAATTTGGTGATGGGTTGCCGTTGTTGTACAAATTGGAATTTTGAAAATTTTAACTTGGCATGAAGGACAAAGGATAAGATTTATCAAAAATTTGAAATTTTTATCAAAAATCAAAAAATTTTCTGGAGGGTCAATGATTTGAAAGATTTTTTTTTCAGCAGCCTGCGCAGCTACAAGGTTACCCGCTTTATCTTGAAAATCCATATGTGTTAAGTTTTAGTCAACATCAATACGTTCTGTAATTTTCACGATGATCCATTGTTTTTCTTACAAGTAATGACAAATCAAAATTAGAAAAAAAATCCTTGACTACTTTTAGGCACTCTGCACCCACACACTTCACAAAATTTCCAATTCTTTATCATAAACAAGCTTAAAACACAATAAGCTTTCTTTCCCAAATATTTATTTTAACAAAAATTTACACTGCTTGGAAATATAGGAGTACCTGAAAATTCATTAAAACGCTCGCCGCCGCTAAAAGGATTAAGATATCTGAATTCTAGCAAATCATAGATTTACCTACTATATACATCTACGTCCTCCGAAAATTTCATTTCAATCGAATCGGCCACTCCAGAGATTATCTCTATTAAACCGGGGAAATCTTGTTTGTGCTGGAGGGATTACGTTTGGAGTTTAAGGGTGTCTAATTGAATGATATCGGCTCACGATCGGGACCAGTGAGTAAACTTGGTAAGGCATGCCAAGATCGCACCTCAGTTGACAAAGTGAAATTGATCACTCGTATGTTGTCAGTAAAAAATACTTTTTAACATAATATTTATAGCGATCTTCAATAAATGGTTGACATTTTTGAGCTTTGAGGTTTTTTTTTTTGATTTTGAGCTTTTAAGTCGTATGACTTAAGGGGGTTGGATATCTAGGTTTCTCAAAAAAATATTTTTGAAGATTAAGTATTAAATATTTTTGAAATATTAAATATTTTTTAAATTAAACATTGTTGAAATATTTAATCGCTGTGATAAACGGCTGTGAACTTTTTTAAGTATGTTTTTCCTGAAACTTTTTCTTCAAAGGTTTCACACAAGGTTTCCCTAAAACGGCAAGAACTAGATGCTTAATTTTTTTTTGAGCTTGCTTATTAGTTACGTTCATATTAGCTGCGTTTTATTTTCATCCAGAGTGCAGTAGGTATCCTGCATGCATAATAAAACGATCCAGAGTAGCACGCGAGTTTTTTTCTGTTAGACAGTTGTCATTTCAAAATTTGAACTGTCATATAACCAACGCCGTTTTCAAATGTATGACTATTTATCCTGGTTGCCAGGTTGACATGGAAATTTTTGAAAATTCCAACTATTCCAGTTTACATGACTTTTCGAAATACGTTCCACAGAGAGCACGAGTACGAACTCCACTGAATTCAGAAGTGTTCGTACTCTGGATGTTGTTGTTGTTTCGTGTGCAAATTGATATCCTGCACTACTCTGGATGTAAAATAAAACGCACCTATTATCATAGGAATTTAGTGAAACTCTTTTCACTCTTAACAATAATTTTTTTTAGTCTAAGTTTTTATTTATTTTGGTAGTGCAGTGGAAAATTGTGTGTTTATTGGCATGATTGTAAATTTTGGTGTGCTTTGAGCTAAGAGAGGAATTTTATGAAACCCCTAGGACAATTTTTGCATATCAGTGAGACTAATATCCCACGAACAAATCATTTCTTTTTCTGTAGGGGCTCTCAAGAAACCTTGCTCGCAAAATCTGGCTGCCTATTTCCCATTCCCACGGACATTCCCTGTTCAGAGAGCTCTAAAGCACTATGATAAACGTTTAAAGATTAAATTAACACGTTAAGGGTAGAAAAGAATTGAAAAAAGGCATAGATTAGTTTCAGGATGACCTAGTTTTAATCAAAAAATTAGTGAATTAAGCTTAATTTTAGGATATTTTTGGTATCCAACCTCCTTAAGCAGCCAATGCAGAACAATAATATGTATTAATGATATTGTGACAAATTGAAAATGTTTCAATAAGAAGAAAATATACCAGCTGTATGTATATTTATATAAACGATGGGCGTCCTACTTCGAAGAGCTTCTGAATCTGCCATCAAACATCCTGGCAGTAGATGCTGGACTCCATGATGATACCGTTGGTCAACCCCCATCCACACAACCCCCGACAGTAGAAAAAGTTGATCTCACCTTGCGTTCACTGAAAAGGAATAAAGCGCCGTGCGCTGACGAGATACCAGCTGATCTACTCAAGTCTGGCGGGGCGGGTTTATTAAGTGCGCTACATCCCAGATGATTGGCGTAGAAGCATCATCTGTCCCACACATAATAAGGAAGATAAACTGCGGTGTGAGAATTACAGAAGCATCTCCTTAGTCTGTACGGCCTACAAAATTCTGTTAAAAATTTTGGAGAACAGAATTAAACCGTTCGTGGAAGAAATCATCGGCGAGTATCAAGGCGGTTTTAAATCTGGTCGCTCCACTATCGACAAGCTCTTCACGGTAAAGTTAATTTTACAAAAGTGCTGGGAATACAGCGTCAATATATGCCCAATCTTTGTTGACTTTAAACAAGCATATGACAGCATTGACTGAGGCGCACTATATAACATCATGCTGCAATTTGGTATACCGGCCAAATTAGTGAGACTTGTAAACATGATGATGACCAACTCCGTCTCGTAGGTCCACATCCAGAACAGATTGACAGAGCCTTTTGAAACTCTGGTTGGCCTGAAGCAGGGCGATGGAATAGCGCCCACGCTCTTCAACCTAGCGCTTAAGTTCGCTGTTCGGACAATGAGCCTAAACACCAGCGGCACGCTACTTTTTAAGTCGACACAATTGGATGACATTAACATCATGGCTCAAAAACTGACCGATGCACGAGAAGTTCTGCTTAGACTTGACACCGCAGCAAATGAAGTTGGACTACGAATCAACGAGGACATAACGAAAGTTATGATGCAATCTAGGACAAGGATGCCAGCGCACACGACCATCAATGTAGGGGACCTTAGCATCAAATTAGTGGACAACTTCGTTTACCTGGTTAGCAACCTATCGAGCGACGCCAACGAAACTGACGAAATCAAGCGATGGGTATAACTAGCAAATAAGACATTCTTCTCGGTCCTTCCCATTATGAAATCGAAATATGTGCACAGGAAAACTAAGCTCCGCGTTTATAAAACTATGGTAAGACCTGTGCTGTGCTATGGCTGCGAAACGTGGACTCTGACCCAAGCCTCCGAAAATATGATCGACACCTTCGAACGGAAAGTTCTACGGCGGATTTTCGGAGCTGTTCGCGATCGAGATGGATGGCGCATCCGGTACAATAATGAGTTGTACGAACTATACGATGAGCTGGAAGTCTCTAAAATCGTCCAATTACAACGGATACAGTGTGCTGGGCACGTACAACGCATGGATGACGATTTCATGCCAAATCGTGTCATGAACGCAAGACTAGTCGACGGAGCGAGGCCAAGAAGAAGGCTAAGAGCTCGTTGAGAGAGCTCAGTATATGCGGACGCCGAGCAACTATTGGGGTTCCAAGACTGGAGGACGCGGTCACGTGATCAAGACAATTGGAGGAGATCGAACGAGGCGGCCACGTTGATGGTGATGTATATTTGTATGCATTTTTATTGTAGGTACTCGCAAATGTTTAATAACAAAGAAGTATCCGATCACAAACCATTTCAGGATTTGGGGTATGGAGGATTTGGGGTAAATCGAAATTTTTGCTTGTGTGAAATGATTATACATTCAATACTATTATTATACATTCAATTATTCTATTCTAATACTATTATTATACTTATACTATTATTATACATTCAATTAATGTTATGGCCTTGTTTTTTGTCAATTTACGTAACGAAAATTACGATACAATTTTAAACTTATCTGAAATGTGAGCACTCTTGAACATAATTTTTCCAGTCAGTAAGAAAATATGCTCTCGGGAAAATTACCTCATGTTAAGAAGTGCAGAAGTAAGATTACACTACGACTTTTCAATTATTCAATACCATAGAAATAAAATACATAATATGGTATGGTCGATTGAACTTTACTCGAGATTGTTTATTTACGATGTCATTCAAATTTCATCAATTGACACTCATAATTCAAGATATTATGAATTTATTCAAGAGACAATGTCTCTTAAAAAACTTGTTTGAAAAACTATTTATCTCAGAAGACCTGAGAGACAGTTTTTTCTCGGAGAAGCAACGTTCTCTGAGATTTTGTTTAGATTCGATTCCGATACATATCCAACACTCAAAAATAAGTTGCTGGAACCCCAAAGAAACAATACACCTGATTTTCTTCCAAACAAATCTGATCACGAAAAAATTTTCTACACAAATAAAATACGGATGTCTTTCAGATTCATTCAAAAGTGCGATAAATCCCAACTTACTTCTAATCCGTTAACACGCAAAAACTTATTGTAGATATTATTATATTCCCATCATGATTATGCGAAAAATCATTTCGCAATAGAACTCAATTGCGAAAAAAACGGAAACAACAATCAAAAACGCAGAGAAAAGAAAAATGATTCGAACAGAACAAGATCGTCTTTGAAATTTATCTGTTCGCGACGCGGCTTATTGTTAAGTGTGCGCTAGCTTTTAGCTGAACGTAGCATAGTATCGAAGATCGTGTTTTTCGTGTTGTTTGCTAGCGTAGCACAAAGGAAATGCCTAAACTACAGCTTGTTTGAGCATAAGCACGATTTCCTCGCATTACGACGTGAAAAAGGTGGAACCACTTAATTAATGGATGGACACGGCGGCCGACGTGCAAAAACCGAAAACTTCATGCAGAGCGACAGGACTGAAAGACAAAATTAGAACGTTCACGTTTTTACGCGGTGTAAATTGAATGGTTAATGTGACCGACGCGACGCGCCCCAACCCCGGCCCGTCCTCAGCTGGCCTTGGTTGCCCGATCGAACGAACAATCGCGCGACCGACATGAAATTCGCGATATTGATTGTAAATTATACAAAAAGTGTGGTGATTTGAATACGGTCAATAGGTAGGTGTCTGTGCGCGTAAAAGCGAGTATAGATGTGTGTTTCATTTCAAACAATGAGACGTTCTATCCGAAGAATAATGAACAAGATATGACTGAAAATGATTGACTGTTTTTTTGACTGTTGAGGGGGAGCTGGGACGTGAAATCGTTCTTGTGGGAAAACTGAAAGACGAACATTTGTGCGTCGGAGTTGTTGGTGTTGAAGAATCTAATAATAAATGCAAATACTCTTTCAATTTGATTGGACATGATACACCACGACCTTCATACTGGCTCAGACAAATTGAACTTAATTTTTCACTCATGTTCAGCTAGAGCCTTCAAACATTATTCGTTGATTTGTAAATATTTTTTTTTTGTGAAAGCTTTCAGTGTTATACCAGTAAATAGTGTTGAAATTATTTTTATGCCTACTGAATTAATATTTTGATATTGTATAGATAGCTGGTTTTCAACATTAGGGACATACATTCTGTCAAGAATGAGTTTACACATAGGAAAAAAAAAACAATTTTTGATCTTTCTAATTATAAAATACTACTTTTTATTTATGTAAATGATTTTTTTTCTTAATTATAGTTATTTACATTATTTCCAACCGATATATACAAAAAAAGTACAACTTCAATGCAAAAAAAAGAACAAAAAGAACAACGAAAACAATTTTTACAATTCTTGAAGTGTCAAAAAACTCTACACAAATTATTATTGTTTTTAATATTTACATATTTTGCAGGATAATTAATATTTGGTATATTTAATATTTGGTATGGCCACCTTTGGCATCCATTACGCATTGCAACCGATTTTTCATTGAATGAATCAACTTTTGCAGGTCATACGTGGTTGGTATTTTTTGCCATTCTTCGGGAATCGCAGTTTTTAAGGCAGTTCGGTTTTTGGGTTGCCTTTTAGCCACTTGTTTCTTTAAGTAGGCCCATAAATTCTCGATGGATTTAAGTCAGGACTCTGTGCTGGCGTATAGATCACTTTTCCGCAGTTGTATAAAAGACACATTCGCACCATGTGCGCCTTATGTTTGGGATCGTTATCCTGGTAAAACTTAAAATTTGGTTTGTTGCTATGCATAAAACTAAATCTCTGCGCACTGCTTGTCAAATATGTTTTAAGGATATGCAAATATTGTTGGGCGTCCATGTTTGACTCGATGAATGCAAGTCTCCTACTCCTCTGCTTGAGAAGCACCCCCACGAATCATAACGGATAACTTACCAAATTTTACCTTTGTAATGCTATTTCGATTTTCCAACGATGTTAAAGGCTTGCGCCACACTCTAGTCGGTCCATCATTGTAGTACAACATCATTTCGTCTCATCGCAGAATATGACGTCGTCTCAAAAGTCGACGGGCTGAGAAAGGTGCATCATATCGAAGGAAAACCGCTCTTTGATGTTTAGTGCAGAAAGCAGTGGTTTCTTTCGCGCAGCTGTTGATGAGAACTTATTTCGTAGGATGGCCTGTCGTACTGTTTCATGGGAAACAGTAACATCACACTCTTCCTTGAGTTCCCTAGCATTTGCTCTGATCGAAATCCAGAGCTTTTTGTCAAGTTTCCTTATCGTAAGGCGCTCTATACGTTTAGATATTTTTGCTTTTGGGCCACCTCCACACTTTGGCTCCAATCTATCCTCATTTTCAGCACGATTTATAACGTTATAGACTGTTTTTCGTGCTACAGACATCATTTTCGACAGTTCATGCGCACTTTTACCTAATTGGTGATTACAGTATATCATCTGAACCAACTCAAAGGATAATCTTTTGCCTGGCATTTTCAAACACAATATCTCACTTAATTATGCGTACTAGCCAAAAATTAATCACCAACTAATGATCAAATTCATAGAACTTAACAATACAGACCAAAGATTTGCGTAAATTTACCGCATCGTTGCAGTAATGCAAAACAAAAGCAGTTGTGTACAGAGTTTCTTGACACTTCAAGAATTGTAATAATTGTTTTCGTTGTTCTTTTTGCTCTTTTTTTGCATTGAAGTTGTACTTTTTTTTTGTATATATCGGTTGGAAATAATGTAAATAACTATAATTAAGAAAAAAAATGCATTTACATAAATAAAAAGTAGAATTTTATAATTAGGAAGATCAAAAATTGATTTTTTTTCCTTTGTGTTAACTCATTCTTGACAGACAGTACAAGTTTTTAATGTTTGGAAGTATCAAGAAAATGGTAAATTGGGTGATCATTTTTATTGGTATGAAATAAAAGTAAATTAGATAATCGTAAGACAAGCAAAGGCATCAGTTATTACTTATTTGATAATTTCTATGCATCAGTTATTACTTATTTGATAATTTCTATGACTTGTTTTTTTCCACTTGATTGGAACTATGCTTACCGCCACAATTAGCTCACAATTCACCCTTGGCGCTGCACGGCGTGCATTTTTGATTCAACTAAGTTTGCATACATTGCTGGATTAAATCTATAATCAGAACCAACTAATCGAAAACTTTTGGTCATGCAACCGTTCTTAAGAAGCTCTCCCTGTATTCGCAATGGTATGCATTTGGGTTATTCAGCCACATCCACTCCACAATTCTTACATTTCATCGGTCTTCTCACAACAATGCCTTCTTCCTTTCCAACATTTTCTCTGCATTTCTTCCCCTGAATTACATTCGTTTTGTATAAACCTTTTAGATGTTGAATTTCTAACGTACGATATCGACACCAATATCCGACGGTAGTCCAAATATTCTGGCTAAATCTCTTTCATCATCTCTGTGCGAACCTCTTTCCATCTTGTTCAATATACGTATATCTTCTTGCTCTTTTCCTTCTCTCTGGAAAATTGCCAACATCCTCCCAATAAATAAATCCGGTGATTGTTCATATGTCTCAAATTACCGTCTCATTTCTCTTGTTCTTGTTTTAGCAAGATCGTTCATAAAGTGGTCTACAAGAGAGCCTACTCTTTTATCCAACCTTTCCTAGCTCATGAGAAGCACGGTTTTGTCAAAGGCTTTCTTTCCTTGACACATTTAGTTACATCCACTTTTGACCATCCAAATACAGGTCGACGCATTATATACTGACTTCTCAGAAGCCTTAGACTCAATCAATCATAACCTCTTTCTTCAAGTGCTGAGGAACGATGGCATAGCTGGTCCTCTTCTTTCTGGTTTATCTCTCAGAAAATTTTGTCGTATCTGTACTGTATTTGTTAATTTCTGCTTTCCAAACCCCTTTTTTTCCTGCATAAGGTGCTATGTAAGGACCTTTCTTCAGTTTCCTTTTCTTTTCATCGCTCGTAAATGATCTCCATCCTTTAATC